>JAJOZX010003128.1:522500-525000 GCA_023014485.1 Bathynomus jamesi
GCACTAAAGTGCGAATCGAACTTAGTTTGTAATTAAAATCGCAAAAACTATAAAAATTAAAACCTAAACCCGTAAAAGTAGGCTTCCGGTATGTAGAAGTTAAAACAGTTGAGCCTGATTTGGAAACCAAAACATCAAGGAAAGGAATAGAACCTTGAACTTCCTTTTCCTGCGTAAATATAATGTTCTTATGAAGTGTGTTCAACAAATTTAAAAACTGAACTGATTGATTATCCGTTTGGAATAAAGCAAACGTGTCATCAACATAACGTCTGTACAGATTCGGCTTAAGGTGAGGGGGGCACTCACAGAAGGCCCTTTAAGGTTGCTTTTGTGAATAATAATACCCTTGATTGTTTTTTCCGTTGTAAGGACAAAATCCCCCCTGCGATGAACTGTTCTGTCGTTTATTTGTTTACCTGCCCTGGGTGTTCCCAGGGGAACTACGTTGGCAGCACAGTTCGTTCTTTGCAGGCAAGATTTTGCTCCCATATGGGTATAGCCATAGGACAGGGAAAATTTTATCTAAAAAGGGAACAGTCTGCCATTAGAAATCATTCTGTTAAGTGTAAAGTTGATATTTCCGTTAATAACTTTAAATTCTTAAATCATTAAAATGTCCGTACTCTCTCCGTATTTATGAATCTTTGTGCATTAAATTTCTGAACTCCAGCTTAAATATGATTCTAGCTGTTACCCCTTTATATTAATTAGAATGCCTACCAACTAAAATTTTTCTGTTTTTCCCCTTGACCCTGTCTCCTTTTGCCTCAGTTTGTTGAGGATGTCAAGTGAGCATGGTATGTTTCGTGCACTTTTGCGTTTTTTCATTTAACTTTTATTAGTGAAGTTTTTAACTAATTTGTTGAATGTTTTTAGTTTTAAAGTTTTACTTTTATCATGTGTTATTTGTCATGTATATAATTTTTAATTTTGTTTTTGGCTTATGCTTGTTTTACGCTTTTTAATTTTTATTCTTTAAGTGGTTTTATTCTGTGCTATATGAATTAGTTTGTTTTGACATTCGTATATTTTTTTTTTTTTTTTTGTCATGCATTAATTTCAGCTTTTTATTTATTAGGCCTTGAAAATGGGTAGAGTTGCCCGAAACGTCGGCTTGCAGCCAAATATAATGACTTTCTTGCTCTACGTCTTCGTTTTTATCCTAAATGTAAAATTACGTCTCCTTAGGAGGGATCCTATTTCATATGTATATATATATATATATATATATATATATACATATATATATATATATATGCAATAAACGGAGAAGTAAAAATAAAAATTAAAAATTAAAGATTAGAGGATTAACAAAGAGGCATACAGATTTGTAAGGAAAAATATCGATTTTAGCACAAGATCAAATGAATTAAAATACAAATTTATACTGGAAATCTGCCCGGGTTTTAACACTGCCTTTTAGAGTCAAGTTTCGATATATATAAAAATAAAATGAAGATTAAAAGTTAATAAAGTAGCGTACAAGTTTACCAAAGATTTAGCGTCCTACCCTTTTTATCTAAATTTGTTTTGAAGGAATTCAAAACAACAGGATCGAGTTGAAAAAGACCTTTGCTTATGTTGAAGTTATTTGAAAGTTGGATAATGGCAGACTCAAGAATATTTCTATTGACAATGTTGCTAGAATGAAATAAAACTGAAGCATTATTCCAATCAATACAGTGGGATAACTCTGACAAATGGACGAAAGTTTCTTACTAACTGTCTAGAGGAGCAAGTTCTTCCCAAATCCCTGCTTCCGATTCGCCTCAGACAAATTGACGACCATCCGTTCAACAACTTCAGCAGATTAATTTTAAAGAAACATATTGAAGTCACCAGGCAAAATGAGTGGTCCGCCTTCAAAAATTTAAACATCGCCAAACATAATTTTGTAACCGTTATTCCCCAACCGTGGATCCAACCTTTGTTTGATGAAATTTACAACGAGTTGCGTCGGAGAACTACTTCACTTCGTAACATTTTGGATCGGAAAATTAAGTCATTCGAAATAGTCAGTGGAGTAAAAAAGCAAGCTCAAAGTGTGTTTTGAACCTTTCTTCGAAAAACATTAGTGACGATGCAAAAAGTGCCCTTGGATATGGTATGTCCTTTTTTATTGTTAAAAAACCTTCGGCTTTACAAATTTGTTACAGTCTCGCTTGTTTTGAAAAACAGTGTAATCTCCCTCAGTATTTGTTTAACATAGTTAAAGGCCTCGTTTATAGTGCGGCGAATGGTAATTACGAAGATAACTTTCCTAAACGTTTTCGCGATGGCCTCTCACATTTAAAAAAAGATGGGGAGCTCCATATTACTAAAGCAGACAAGGCTAACCCCATAGTTATTATGGACAAAGTGGACTACATCGGATAGATGAACGAGCTTCTCCAGGACCCCGCCACATACAGCAAACTTAGGAAGAACCCGCAGGATGACGTCATCAAATCATTTAATAGTGGCTTGAAACGCATTCTCAAAGATCATAAGGACTTAA
>JAJOZX010003129.1:0-150000 GCA_023014485.1 Bathynomus jamesi
TACATTTGTTTTCAAATGATTATTTTGTGTAAATTAGACCATGCAAACTGATGCGTGGGCTTATAGAAGAAAAACAGTGCCCGGAACGCAATCAAAAAGATGTATATTAGAGATGGGGAGAATAGGGAAAGAAATTTTATTTAAAAGAGAATATAAAAGTTAATATACTGTTAATATACTGTACTGGAAAGACATTTTTAAAACGCGATTTTTTCATATGTTCGAATTTTTCACCGAATTACCAGTTCCCAACACACACAAACATGTGGCTATCGTATGAAACCGTGACATTTTCCACTTTTCAGATGGTGATGGATGGCAATATTTAACCCAATGGAAATAACCTAACTTAACTTAATCTAACTTTCATTGCAGGCCTTTTTATAAAAATGATCTTCAATAAAAAGTCAAACTACAGTTACCACTAATGTCGTTAACCGCACGTTCATGTCTTGAATTTTGTGTGTATTCTAAGAACTGTCGCGGTTTCGTAAATAGATAAAAACATTCGTGTATTTTATTTATATATATATAATATATATATATATAATCGCGAATGTTTTTATCTATTTACGAACCGCAACAGTTGTTAGGATACACACAAAATTCAAGACATGAACGTGCGGTTAACGACATTAGTTGTTACTGTAGTTTGACTTTTTTATTGAAGATCATTATTATAAAAAGGCCTGCAATGAAGGTTAGATTAAGTTAGGTTAGGTTATTTCCACTGGGTTAAATGTTCAAAAGGAAAGAGGAACTGGCTAGAGAGGCAAAAGAGAAGAATATTCCACAAAAGAAAGAGTAGCGACGAAGTTAGCTAATTGAGGAGACAACAATGCCAGGAAAGAAATACAAGGAAAACTGGAGAGAATCGATTGGGAAATACAAACTCTGATAAAGGACCATACAGAGAGGGAAGAGGAAAAGGCGGTAGAAGCAATAAAGGAAAATCCAAAATACTTCTACAGCTACGTGAAAAGGAAAACAAAAACGCGCGCTACTATCGGGCCCTAAAGGAAAGGAAATAATGAACTAACAGACGATCTAAAAGAAATATCTGAAACATTGAGAGCCCAGTATGAATCGGTCTTCAGTACCCCAAAAAGTGACAAAGCGATACCTGACAGGGATGCATTTTTCAAAGAGAAATTGCAAGGAAAATGTATAACGGACTTTGATTTTACCCCAGAAGATGTAGCGAGAGCTATAGGACAAATGAAATCACATTCAGCTGCAGGTCCGAACAAATGAACCACTACTGATTAAAAACTGTAAAAATGAAAGAGCTACACCCTTATACTGAATATGGAGAAGATCCCTCGACAGTGGGAAAATACCGAGCATCTTGAAAAGAGCAAACATCGTATATATATATATATATATATATATATATATATATATATATATATTATATATATATATATATGAGGAGATAGATCTCAAGCAAAGAACTATAAACGAGTGTCCTTGACGTGTTACCTCGCCAAAATTTTTGAAAGAATAGTCAGAGAAAATATATGACTTTTTGGAGACATTGGAAAGATTCAACGAAAATCAACACGGATTCCGATCAGGAAGATCATGCCTATCACACTTATACAGCATTGTAACAATATCCTAGATGCACTTGAAGGCAATGAAAACTATGTCATATACACGGATTTTGCTAAAGCTTTCGACAAATGCGATCATGGTATAATAGCACATAAAATGAAACATATGGGAATAACAGGCAAAGTGGGAAAATGTATCCAACTTCCTCAGAAATCGACTACAGGTGGTCAAAATTCAAGGTGTATCATCATCAGAATCAGAAGTACGCAGCTCAGTACCACAAGGTACAGGGCTAGCCCCACTCCTGTTCATTATCATACTAACAAACACAGACAGTGAAGTAAACAGCAACAGTATAGTAACATCATTTGTGGAGGATACAAAGATCAGCAATGCAAACGAAGGAAGGAGAGAGAATGAGTGTGTGTTACACGGAAAAGAAGTACCTCAAAAGGCCTTGCGGCCCATACCGAGGAGGTACCAATGGCAACGGGTACCAGGGAAAATTTTTTACACCCTCAAATAGTGTGCAAGATTTGGTCTAACCTTTTCTTAAAATGATCCACAGAGGAACTGGTCACAACTTCTGAAGGTAACCTGTTCCACGTGTCACAGATCTTATACGTAAAGTAATTCCCACACACACTAGTCCTAAACCGCTTCAAATCCAACTTTCAACCATTGTTGCGAGTTGGGTTATCATTTAAACTAAACATGCTTCTAAAATCGACATCGTTGAACCCGCGTAAGAACTTTAAAACCTCGATCAGTTGACCGCGCAGCCTCCGAGTTTCCAGCGAAAACAAGTTCAGGGCGCGTAACCGTCGATTGTAGCCCAAATGCCTAACGGAAGGGATTAACTTTGTGGCCCTCGCCTGCACTCGCTCCAGCCTCTCAATATCTTTCCTGAGGGTGGGCGACCAAAACTGCACAGCATATTCCAGGTGCGGCCGAACCAGGGAATTGTACAGAGAGAGCACAATCTCCTTGTTCCGAAACTGAAATTGCCTCCTGATATAACCCAACAGCTTCTGGGCTTTCTTTTCAACCTCTACGCACTGTTTGGTAAACTTAAGGTCGCTGCTAATTAGCACACCCAAGTCCTTTTCCAGATCAGTCGCCTCGATATTACTCCCCAACATCGAGTAGTCCAACTTGGGATTGGCATAGCCAATGTGCATCACTTTGCATTTACCCAAGTTAAACGGCATTTGCCATTTTTCGGACCACTCTCCTATCCTACCTAGGTCTGCACGCAGTTCCTCGATCGCTTCGGGCGTCCCAACATTGGCCCCAAGCTTGGTGTCATCAGCGAATTTGTCGATCCGACTGACGATGCCACCGTCGATATCATTTATGTAAATGATAAACAACAGTGGCCCCAAAACGGAACCCTGAGGAACCCCACTAGTGACCGAGGCCCAACCCGAACTAACCCCTTTAATTACAACCCTCTGCCGCCTATTCTTCAGCCAGTTTTCAATCCACCTACCTACTTCCCCACCGATACCCAGCGCGCGCACTTTCGCCATTAGCTGGCGGTGAGATACCTTATCAAAGGCTTTCTGAAAGTCGAGATAAAGTATATCAATCGCCCTACTCGTGTAGGCTCGTTGACCCATTGAGTGAGGAAGTTCTCATCAGCAAAGTCAACTAGCCTCCTCCCTTCAGCATCAGCAGTCCTGTTTTCCCACTATATGCCGCGACAGTTGAAGTCTCCTAAAACTACACACACCTTATCCCCTAGCAGGCTACTGAGTTCGGTGTACAGGGCTGTATCCTCCTCGGGGAGGAGATGCGGAGGTCTGTACACCAAGATTAACCTAGAGCTCGTCGCTCCCACATTCAGATCGACGCCAAGCAGCTCCCGTTCCGACCGGAACTGGCAGTCAACCGGACTCAACGTGTCTCTGACGTATATTAGTACCCCACCCCCCTCCCCACGGGTGCGGTCTTTCCGAAACATTCTATACCCGGGAATTTCGAACTCCCCAACGTGTCCCTACGATCAGTATGAATCCAGGACTCGGTGATAGCAACGATATCCTGGTATTCTGATGCTAAGAGCGTCCATAGCTCGCAAAACTTTTTCCTAATAGACCTAGCATTAAAAAGCATTGCACGGAGGGAGCCTCCCCTATTCTGACCGCGCCCTAGCACGACCCGTTTCCCGAACAGCCAGGGCTGTCGGGAGTTGAAGAGCCCCTCACTAACGAGGTGACAACTTCCGCAGGAGCCTGAGCCCCCTCCAACGTGGAAGGAGGGTCACCCACCTGTACCTGGACGCACCCTTCAGTTGAAGGTACGTCCGCCACCGGCTCATCATCATCCCTCCCCGGTGGGGGCCCATCATCTCTCCCCGGACTCGACCTCACCATACGGTATAGGTGCCGGTCAAGCAGCGTGCCTAGCACACCTTTACCCCTGACATTGAGGTGGACACCATCCTTCTGATACAGGTCCCACCTACCAGAAAACGCGTCGAACGGGTCAACAAACCTCACGCCCAGTGGGACGCACAAGTCTTGCACCCTCTCGTTGATGATGACCTTACTGAGCGCGTGGTCACTTGCATTCATCCGCGGTAAAATACCCATCAACATTCCCCTCTGTCTGTCTTAAGTTTCAGATCATCCGCAAAAGACATGATCTCGGTGATGATCCCTTCCGTTGAACCTACCCTGCCGCCTTTGAGGAACAAGTCGTTGCCACCAGCATGGACAACGATCGCAGTCCTCCGACTAGCCACGCGCACCTTCTCTAATTCCTTCCTTGTGTGTGCCGTTCCCCGACCGGGTAAGCACCTTACTTTCCTCCTGTCTCGGTTTGCAGAAGCAAAGTACTTCTCCTGGCCCCTAATCTGCGAGTCCCCAATTAAAACAGTGTTTTCCTTCTTCGCGCACAGGAGACTAAAGCGGTTGGAGGTCCTGACAGGGGCAACCGGGGTCTCGGGCTTCGGCTTCGCAGCCTTCTTGCCCGAGACCTTTCGATACCCGTCGCCACCCATAGACTCGGCCGCACTTACACCACCCGACCCACCCCGACCGGCAGCTACATCCTCCTTCGGCTTCTTTGGGTCATCAGTAGGCCCCTTCCCACCCTTTTCCTTTATCAGCCCCTTCCCACCCTTCTCTATCGGCCCCTTCTTTACGCCCTCCACCTTACGCCGCGGTTCCATGCATTCCACCTGGGTCGCTGGCGATTCCTGACACTGATTTAGGACCCTGGGCCCCCGGTTGCACCTCTACTCTTTCTCCGCGGTCCCGAGCTCTGTCCATTCCATCGCTGGACCCCCTTTCCACGGCAGCTATCCTATCCTGAATGAGCTCCGGGTTGGAGGGCGGCGCTTCCTCGTCAGTGACCGCCGCACCTCCAACAGCCGATCTGGACGACTCGAGCCGCCGGACCCTCTCCTCCAGCTTCAAGTAAAACTGCATGAGTTCGCAAAAGTGGCACATGCTGGAGTGGTTGATCTTCTCGAAGCAGGCTTCTTTGAAGTTCGTCACCCACTGGTTTACTTCACACCTCGCACATTCAGCCTTCAGTTTCTGCGGTCCAGTCATTGTAACTTTTTTCTTTTTTTTTCCGAATTCTGAATACTCTGAATAAATAAAGCGTTCTAGCAATGAAAACTATCAAAAACGTTCTGACCAGTGTATAAAAAAGGAGGGGGGGGGGGTGAATTCTTCCCGCGCGTAGACGCATCCACCTATTTGCAAGTGACGTTCATCCCTTCCAGAAGACACCTCTCGCTGCTGCCGCACCGACCAAAGGTCTCCCCAGGGCCGGACAGTCCCAAACGTGTCGCAGCTACCAACTGACAAACACTCGCGACGCAGGCGTCACGGATTTCCCGCCAGGAGCGACAGCGAGATGCAGCCCCTTACTAAGTCTTACTAGTCACTCACAAGCGGCCAGACTCTTAGAATCCAGTGTTCAAGGGATATCCCACCAGACCTAGAGGCTACGCCCGAGACTTTACGCTGGCCTGGCAGCCAGCTGGGCAGTAAAGCTCTCTCACCTAAGAGCAGTACAGCCAAGCACCATCAATTGGTCACCAAAGAACGGTCGCAGGGGGCTGGTCAGGCCATTACGCGTTAGGAATGGGCTTAACGGGGCACTAGCCACACTCCATTCATCGCGCCCCTACGCCTGGGACCCCTCCATCCCAGTCTCTCAACCTACGAGCGTTAAATGGTGTTATTTATAGAGGTTCCAAAGCCTCTCTTCCCACGCATGAGGTAGCAGTAGGGTCCTAATAGTAAAAGAAGCGAAAAAGACTTAATACTAAAGGAAAAGTTGGGGCGTTTTTTTTTTTTTTTTCAGCAGTCAGAGGAGAACATCCTTAACGTAAGTTAAAAGGACAGAGTAGGGATGGGGTTCTACTAACCCACGGGACAGGATTGTGCAACATACTTCACCCGCCCTCCCGAAAGAAAGAGAGAACCTAAAGGAACTGGCAGCCAATTTCTCTAGAATCCCACGACTCGGGACCGGAGGGCTGTCACACCCCAAGTATAAAGTTTACAACATCCAGAAGAAATTTGCATAACCTTTATACCCCCTGCGGAGACAGACAGAGAGACAGACAGACAGAGAGACAAAATATACAAATGGTTAGAATATGATGATAATTAAAACCCACTGTATGCACCCGAAGAGGATGCCAGTGGGCATCGAAACTGTTGTGGAAATAAACTCTGTCTATTAGAGTGGGTTTTAATTATCATATTTTGACTTTCACGTAGAATAAAGAAGTTTTTTGCATTTAAAATGGTCAGAAGACAATATGACATTTAACATCGAGAAATTTCAGCTCTTGAGATATGGTAGAAATGAGGAACTTAAAAAGATTGCATATTATATATGCTCCACATAGACAAGAAATTCAGAGAAACACGAAAGCGGTCGACTTGGGGGTAATAATGACCGGTGATGCCAAATTCGAGACAAAATCAGATATCAATAAACAAAGGAAAGAGTCGCAGGACAGGTACTAAAAACGTTCAAAAGGAGGGACAAGACAGTAATGATTCCCCTGCTGAGAACACTGATCATACCAAAACTTTAATACTGCTCAGTTTTGACGTCCCCATATAAAAAGGAAGAAATTAATAAACTAGAAGAAACGCGCACACATTTCACAGCCAAGATTGATGGCTGCAAATAACTCAACTACTGGGAAAGACTACGCAAACTAAATCTGTACTCCTTGGAAAGACGGAGAGAGGTATACCATAATGTACATATGGAAAATGATCGAAAAACTGGTACCAAACCTCAAAATAAACCCATTTACCATTCAAACACTGGAAAATAAGAAAAGCAGAATGTGTAGTGTTCCCAAATTAAAGGTCCGACAAGGGACCTCCTCAACACTGAAGGAAAACAGCTTGGTTGTCAGGGGGCCAAGACTTTTTAACCAGCTTCCAAAGGACCTCAGGAACATTACAGGGGTCAAAGTTGAAGTCTTCAAGAGAAGACTAGATGCCTGGCTCAGGAGGGTACCAGATGAGCCGGGTGTACCTGGCTATGTAGGATGGAGAGCGCAAGAGAGCAACTCGCTCCTCCACCAAGCCAGGCCTAGAGGCGGGGCCACCAGCTTGACCTTCGTGTTCAGAAAGACCGACGCACGGAACCCAAACAAGAACAAGACAAGACATACATACATACAATATAATTATATATACACACACCTTTAAAATGTTTCGTGCGATGATCATCATTTCACGTAGGTCAAGCTTGTTGCCCCTCCTCAATATATATATATATATATATATATATATATATATATATATATATACACACATACACAGGGTGTCCCAATAAATCCGGCATCATAGGAGAAATTCATATTTTTCTATTCCTACAAACCATAATTAATATTTTTCTTATGCTCGGGATGCCAATTTCCCGTCCACCATTTTGTTCAGTGACGAGGCTGTTTTTTTATGGAAATGGTGAGGTAAATCGACATAACACCCGCTACTGGTCTCAAAACAACCCTCACTGGTATACCTCTTCAAAGGAACAAGGTACATCTCGGGTGATGGTATGGTGTGGCATTTGGAAGGATCGCATCATAGGCCCCCTCTTTTTCGATGAACATGTCACTGGAGGCACCTACCTACGTATGCTCAAGGAAGAAGCATTTCCCAGTGTCTTGAACGAAGAAGGAAATTTCCCAACATGGTTCCAGCAAGACGGCGCTCCTGCGCATTACAGCACCCAAGTAAGGGAATACCTGTACCAACAATTCCCTGGTCATTGGATAGGACGTCCAGGGCCTGTGGAATGGCCAGCTAGAAGCCCGAATCTCACGCCACTAGATTTTTATCTGTGGGGCCACTTGAAAGCGCTGGTATACGCAGAGAAAATTAAGTGTGTTGAACATTTGCGGCAGCGCATTATTGGGGCATGTAACACCATTACTCCTGACATCATTCACCGTGTACTTGCTGACTGGGTATCACGTCTGAATTTGTGCATTGAAAACAATAGTGGACATATTGAGCACGTTCTGTAAATAAAAGCTTTTGTTTTGCCTTTTTTATTATTTTTCCTATGATGCCGGACTTATGGGACACCCTGTATGTGTGTGTGTGTGTGTATATATATATATATATATATATGACGCAAACCCACAAAGAAAAAAAAATATTCCAAGGCCTTTCATGTATTCAGCAGTACATCTCGTCGGATTTTTTTTTTCTTTTTCGTTTGCATCATTCATTCATTCATTTCACGTGTTTAAGTGTGAAATTTATCCCATACAGTATATATATATATATATACAGTATACCAAAAACTTTGTCCTATCTACTTAGTAGATAGCTGGTGAGGGAAGCTGTATTTTGGGGCCCGCGTTGGCTTCAACATGAAAAAGAAGAGACTTTTGTATTTGCCATTTACCATTACTTATTCAGACTATAGTGCATTTAATTATCCCAGAAGAGTTCCTTGTTCAATGAACATTTGGTCTGTGTATTCTGTAAAAGTTCTCAGGGGACCATTCGAATTGTGTGTATATATATTATATATATATATATATATGAAAAATTATTTCATAATATATATATATATATATATATATATATATATATATATATATATATTTATTACATACCGCGCTCACCATATATCGAGTTGTGCTTAATACACTGAACATTGCTTATAAACTGGAGAGCTAACACTGACGTCTAAGTATTAATAATTTAACTAATTAAGTCAAGAGAAAGGTGCCCACTTCTATTATGTAACGTCGTAAAACTAAAGTACATAATTTGGCATGAGCAATCTTACGAAAATGGTATTAAAAAAAAAAAATGTACGCAATCCATTAGTTATCAGGTTTTTAAAAAACTTTAGTAATTATTTCTTTTATCAATAAAACTAAAGAAAACACTAGCTCACCCAAGAATTAAAATTACGGCATGATCTTACCATATTTGTTCCAGGTTCCAGGAAAAAGTAATAAATTGAACGAAACTATACCATCTTCTAGATGTAATAGTGTGTATAATACCCAATTCCATATCCTTACGAAATATAACTTCGTAAATAACAAAGTTTTTTAATCAGAATTTTTAAATAACTCAAAAGAGGGCCATTAGAAATAATAGAAACTATTTTTATATCCGTAACTTTACTTCAGTGTTTCATTAAAATATAAAAATCGCGACGTAATTTGTAGATATTAAGAGTGTTTCCCTAAAATTTAATTAGATTTTTAATGTTTTCTGAAAATGGCTCCATGCGATTAGATATATTCTCTTGTCGACAGAATAATCTCAAATAATTGGTAAGGGAAACATTCACTCCCAAATTTTCATTTTTGGTGAAAATATAACTGTGAATTTCGTAAACTCTTATTAATAATTTCCTTTTATAGATTAATTTTAAGATTAAACAAAGATGATTTAAATCGTATCAAGTCATCATATCTCCTGTTCCATTTTCTACATCAAAGAAAATGAAGGAATAAGAAGGGAGACTTTCTTGAAAATACATTAGTTTGCACTAATAATTAATAAGCAGTGGTTACTCGCCTTTCCCATACCATACTTCTCAACCTATACCCTAACGATGCATTTTATTGAAATTGTAAAAATTAACTACGGTTCAGATAATCAGTGAAGAGGGTCAGAAACTGGCGCTGTGGCGCTCAGGTCAGGCGAATATGGCCCAGTGCGCTAATTCCATATTATTATCAGCACCACCGTAAATCGAACGCACGACCTCAGTGTCTTTACTTCCTTTATAGGAGATACAGGCGCTGGCATCGAGTATAATAATAATCATGGTTTATAAAATAATATAACTTAAGCCTTTATTTAATGTGCTAAATAAATAAATAAATAAATATATTAAGGCCTTTAAATCATTAAGTGTTGCTGAAACTAAAGAAAAAAAAATTTAACGATGTTCTTTCGCAATATCTACTCATAAAAGTAAACTTTACTCTTTATTGTTCAAAAAGACAGTCCAGAGAGAGTACAAAAATAATTCTAAATGACAGAATTTTAAGTAGTCAATCTAAAGAAGTGCCACATTTGAGGCACTGAAAGTTACTTTCCAAAGAAATAATAACATGCGTACATTATACACAATTTATATACGTAGGGTCATGGTATTTATATACATTTATATTATTATTTATATATGTAGGGAATGATGATCAATGTTTGTTTATACGGGTCTCAACGGCTTGGGTATTCTGCACCAACTTTTCCTAATATACACATTAAGGCAGAACCAGGGAAGGGTGGTTGTGTTTCAGGGGGCTTTCGCTACGCAAGGCGCAGGGGGAAGGGGAGCATTCAGTTCCTTATAAAGCTAAGGCATGTTAATATTTACTGGAGAGATGAAACCATGAATATTTTTGAGCTGGTAACAGTGAGGTTTTCAATCGTTTAACCACCTTCATAACATCTATGATGTCATATGATGGAGGGGACCTACAGCTTTACGTGTAAGCATCTTACACCCGAAATTTGAAATCCGAACAGACTCTAACCTAAGATCTTCAAATTAATATCATGACACTTTACTACCAGGCTACCGTTGCGATATTTTAAGTTACTAACGAAAATAGAAATAAAGGAAGACTCCCTAAATTACCTTATTACGATAGCGTTCCGTGTAATCCATTTAGAATTTAACCTCCTTTTTCACCACAATTTGGGTTATATATCACAGAGAAGCAATATCGTAGCTTTCAAAAATTCTTCGACAAAGTTCCAGACTTCTGTTTGAGTTTAAAACTCACCAATCCATTGAAAATTCACGCAAAATACCACATACACTTCACTCTACAAAATATAGTTTCAGAATAGTTCACTTCAACAGCGTTGGACTTAGAACTAGCGTAGCTATAGCCTAAACACATCAGCAATTTTATATCAGAACGAAAGTTTTTAATTTGTATAAGAATACATAAATAAATTAGGTTTTCTAAAATTCACTGCAAATTAAATTCTGTATTAGTTTTTTTATGTAGAATTCTTTATATAAACACCGAATAAAATGTTTTTTTTTTCAACATACACACACACACTCCCACAAGAATAAGAACAACTAGACTGAGGCGTCAAATTAAGTTTTGAGGCTTGAGTTGTTGTTGTTGTTTTTTTCATATTTCCGCCTATGGGACGATAAAATATTCCCTTTACATCCAGTGTAATATTTTCCTCTGAAACTACTTTACGTTTACATGTTTATGTCAGCAGTTCTAAAACTTAAATAATTAAAGAATGTTATGAATATATATTTTTTTATATACATAATGCTTACGGGTTTAATAAAAAACTGAAACATATACTTAGAAGCATAAATTTTGCTCTAAATTTTGAGATATTAAGAACAAATATTACCAGAACTGGTAACTAGGGGCATAGTAATATTTGAAGTTTCAGATTACTCACTGTATCCGCCTGAGGCCAGATTACCCTAAAGAGCCCTGGGAAAGGAAACTTCACAAGAAAGAATTTATTAAAGATAGAATAAGAGCGGTGAATGCGTCACATTACTTCAAAGGCCTTCAATACTGTATGGAAAATTTTTATCGTCTGGAATGTTGGAGTTGGAGTCTTTCATCTAACTCCGGGGAAAGCCAGGAAGAATAACTTCCGGGGGGAACTTCCGACTGAACCCCTCGTCTGGAAAGACTTGGCATACATTAAAGTACAGTCGATATATATATATATATAGTCAAGGGGATTACTCTTGTAAAAATGCCTGCTCTTCAAATCCCTAATGAGTAGCCAAATAGGTATATACACATTTTTAAAATGAGGATGAATCAGGCAAATTTTATTAGATAATTTCAACGTACAAAATTTATTTTTATAAAATTATGTGTTTAATTTATGATTTCTTAATTAATTAATGTTCTTAAAAATTGCAATATTATAATCATACAACTCGGACGGAGGATATTTTTGCAACCAATCAGAGATCTAGAGATCAACAGAAGCTAAGGCAAACAAAGACCGTAAGATCCACTCTATAGAAGGTTAGCCCGAGAGAAAGGAGAGAGTAGGGGGTTAAAAGAAGAGAATTAGGGGTTAAGTAAGTAGCAAAACCTATCATTCGTGGGATAATTCATTCATTCAGAAAAAGAGAGAGAAAGACTGACCATCATCATCCGCCTGCCACTGACGACAAGTCGGAAAAATAGTCGAAGAGAATAGGAAAGGAGTGAAAGACGAAAATAAGTAAAATAAGAATGCTTACAAACCATGCAAACACAGTCTTAACTCAAACACTATCATACCATGCAAACTACAGACATGCAAGTAAAGAGGATAAGAAAAGAAAAAAAGTATGACGAGTATAACCGCTACACGGTGGAACAGCACTTATCATATGATGCAAAGAACACTGAGTCTATATAGCGCTGCTAACTCCAAAATGCAACAACTCACTAACGTCGACTTCACTCTCTTGTCAAACTGTGTGGCTGTGCTGGAACCATTCGATGATATCACAGAAAGATTGAGTAGTTCCACCTCTTCCATATCTGAGGTTATTCCCCTCGTCGTTTTCTTGAATATTGTGCTGCAACCTCGAAGTGGTGATTCTGAAGCTGATCATGGAATCAAAACAATGAAGGAGATAATGCGCACAGAGCTAGCAAGATTTGATGGACTAGAGGCAAATGACATGCATTCTTTGGCTACCTATTTGAATCCAAGGTACAAAGCAAAATTTTTTTCCGCTTCACATGTCACAAAAGGTGTTCAGGAAAAATTGGGATATCTTTGGGATGAAATGGACAAGACTCAAACATCATCGGACTCGGAGACAACCAGTGAACCACCGGCAAAGAAACCACTGATTGATTTAAGCCAGGCATCAGCTTCTACGAGTAAATCAATAACAATAATGGACTCAATGAGTGCTCTTAATGGTTTCTAGTAGTGATGACGAGACCGAAACTGAGTCAAGCAGAGACTCGCAAAAAATGATCGAGAAATATCACAAAGAAAAGATTGGACAAGATGATGATGCTTTGGCTTGGTGGAGGTCAAATCAAAAGAAATAAAAAAATTTGAGCAAAGTGGCTCGGATACACCTTGGATGTCCTCCCTCAAGTGTTCCTAGTGAACAATTCTTTATCTACGATGAAAAAAGGAATAGGCTGAAGGGGGACAAAGCTGAAAAACTTTTATTTTTGAAATACAGTCTCCCAGCATTTCAATTTAAATATAAGGATTAAATAGTGTGTGTGTGTGTGTGTGTGTGTGTGTGTGTGTGTGTGTGTGTGTGTGTTAAATTATATACACCACTTTCGAATGGGCGGTGGTTGGGGAAAGTGGTTGGTGGGATGCAAAACGCATTGGGTCCTCGTCCCGCATTCTGGAAACACTTTTTACAGTTTAGATTATAGTTATTATATTGTATCATAGATTGTGAAAAGTGTGGCTGAAACGCGATATTTTATTGTGTTGTTTATTCTTAGGTAATATCATGATGTTATAGGGTACATAACCGTAACCGCGCGGAGCTCTATTTGTAAACTTCGCAACCGCAAAGCTATGAAAAATGACAACCGCTACATCACTATATATATATATATATATATATATATATGCCACAACTTTGAATGGTCCCCTGAGAAACTTTTATGTTGCACACAGACTGTGCATGGAACAAGGAACTCTTCTGGGAAAATTAAATCCACTATGACAAATACTAAAGTTTTTCTGTTTCATGATGGAAGCCCAACGTGGGCAACGGGTCACTAGCAAATAGGCTCCAAAATATAGGTTCCTTCACCACGTTGGGCTTCCATCACAAAAAAGAAAAACTTTAGCATTCGTCATTTACCATTACTTATTCAGACTATAGTACAGGGTGTTCATAAAGTCACGCATCATAGGAAAATACATTTATTTTGTTTATTTATTTATTTTGTTTTATTTATTTGTTCGAAATGATTCCCACCAATCTCAAAACATGTTTGCAAACGAAAAAGCAGGTTTCTCTGAATGTTCCTCAACATATTTGGCCTGATGGAGACATAACTAAACAGACATTGCTTATGTCCCGATGATCCGTGACTTTATGGACACCCTGTAGATTTAATTTTCCGAGAAGAGTTCCTTGTTCCATGCACGGTCTCTGTGTACCATATATATATATTATATATATATATATATATACTGATAGTTTGCAGAATTCGCTCCCACTAGAATTTTAAAAACATATCGATGATGATATTCCAGAACCACGTAAGTGATAAAACCACAATTTTACAGAATGAAAAACCTGAATAATGTGTAATGTCTGTAAAGTTACGAGAGTTTGAAGCCAAATTGTTATTAATGGAAAGAAACAGAAGTCGATTCTAATTTTTTGTACTTTTATGTGACAACAAGAATTAGGGCAAAAAAAGTTTAAAAAACTAAATAATTTGTTGGGGGGAGGGGGCTGGCATATATATATATATATAATATATGAGGATTTGGTATATCACCATCAATATATGATTTTGTTGAAAAAAATTATCGATGTTTAGCGATGGTAATTCAACTTTGTATCGTCTACTTTATCCTTAATAATAATAATAATAATAATAATAATATTAATAATAATAATAATTATTATTGTTATTATTATTATTTCATTAAATATAAAATAAGTTAATAGCTCTTCCCTATAAACAATAGATTGGATGCCCAACCTATGAATGTAAAGATTTTGATAGGTTAAAAAGTCGTAAAAAAAAAAATATAGAAAATGTTATACAATTTTATAAGAACCTAAAAAAAATCATCAGGCTTAGTTTAAATGCCTCTTAAGAAAAAAAAAAATATATATACATAAAACAAATTTATTTGGATTTTAACACGTTTTCGCGAATGCCAAAGAAGAAATAAATAAAAGCCTCTTTTATCTTAAGGTCATCCCCTGTTTCATTCTGAGTCGAAATGCAATAAAATTTCAAAAAAGATTTCTTTCAGACGGATCCATTACCCATTCCCGTGACAAGATTCCCATTTCGATCAGAAAAACTTGCATTTAAGTCAATGTAAAACGTAGATGATAAGTTACGTCACTGTTGACTTCGGAGAAAGGAAGATAACTGCTGTTAAATCACTCTTAACCTACTTAAGTTACCTCTTTAAGATAGGTTAGATCTATTTACATAAAGTAAGGTTAGGTTCAGTTTGGTGGGTTAAGTTCGTATTTGTTAATGTTATTTTTAATGTTTCAGTTTGCTAATAAAGTTACCTTAGTTACGATGTTACGTTACAGATGTAGGTGCAAGTGTTAATATATATATATATATATATATAAGTTATATAAGCTTTGGGTTAGCTTCCGCCCGAATTGTTCATTCTGACGAAGGTCAAGCTTTTAACTGCACCTTAGACCTACAGCTTAACGTGGAATCCGAACCACGCCCCACCACAAGCAAGGCGTCTTAACTACTAGGCCACCCAGAGTACCCATTTATCTACCAACCACTTTCCTTATTGTGTGGAGGGATGAACAGCTGGGTTTTGCTGCGCACCGGCTGCCGTCACCGGGTCTCGATCCCGAGGCTGATGGATTCGTAGTCAGTGACGCTAACCACTACACCACCGAGGCGCATTAGTATATACCGGTATATACACTTATATTTACACATTATATATATATTATTCCAATCTTAGTAATCCATTGTAACCTCGTTAGCTTCCATGAAAAGGGTGGGGGTATATGTCTAGTGGTACGTGAGGTGAGACCATCGTCTCCACTTATACACCTCACAAACCGCTTCCATTCTATTCTAATTCTTCTTAATTCTTGCGCCACGTGGGATCACCTGAAGATCCGTCACCCCAGCCTTATTTAGTTAGCTTTATAAGGCTAACTAACGAAAATATCACGACCTAACCTAACCAATCGTCAGGTCAACTGTACGCACTTGACGATTGGTTAGGTTAGGTCGTGATATTTTCGTTAGTTAGCCTTATAAAGCTAACTAAAAACGACTGGGGTGACGGATCTTCAGGTGATCCGCCACGTGTATATAAATTCTACGTTTATTCATACATTTACTAATTATTACATCGTTTTATCTTTCACGCGGTTTTCCTCTACTTCTCACACTTACATACTCACTATTATACCCTTTTTCACAATTCTATCGTTATTCATTTTCTCCACGTGGTATACTACCTTCCATTTTCATATTTAATGACATTTTATTCGCTTTCAAATTCAGATTTATCCTCTTTCTAGCATTCCTGCTTTCGTTTCTCCATCCGTATAAACATTAATCAGCAAAGTGACATCACACATCCCGGTTGCACTCCAACATTAATACTCATTGAATTTCACTCAACTCATCCTTAACTCTTACACAAGCGATACTACCCACATAAAACACTTTTCACTTCCTTTAAAAATTTGCAACTAAACATCCTACATTCCCAACACTTGACATAGGGCAGACGTATTCACTTTAACATATGTTTTCTCCAAATTCATAACAGTGAAAATGAAAAGTAAATTAATGTGAATATAAATAAAAGAGGAAATAAGATAAGACACATGGTAATAATAATCTTTATTCGGCTTCATAATCAGAACAATATCTATCTATCTATCTATCAATAATTACAGGCCTATTGCTGTCGCTTCCTGCTTCTCGAAACTACTAGAAAAACTCTTGTTACTCCGATTAAATGATTTCCTATGGACATCTCCTAATCAGTTTGGCTTTAAAAGGTCCCACTCAACTGACCGTGCATGGAACAAGGAACTCTTCCGTGAAATTAAATCCACTATAGTTCGAATAAGTAATGATAAATGACAAATACTATAGTTTTTCTTTTTCATGATGGAAGGCCCAACGTGGGCAACGTTACTCGCAAAGAGGCCCCAAAACATAGCTTCCCTCACCAGCTATCTGCCAAAAACTATAGTATTTGTCATTTACAGATCTACAGATCTACAGAAGCTAAGAAACAAGGACCCGAAGATCCACTCTAAGGTTAGCCCGAGAGAACGAAGAGAGTAGGGGGTTTAAAGAAGAGAATAAGGGGTTAAGTAGGTAGCAAAACCTATCATTCGTGGGTTAACATTCATTCAGAAAAAGAGAGAGAAAGACTGACCATCATCATCCGCCTGCCACTGCCGACAAGTCGGAAAAATAGTCTACGAGAATAGGAAAGGGGTGAAAGACGAAAAGAAGTAAAATAAGAACACTTACAAACCATGCAAACACAGTCTTAACTCAAAGAAATACTGTCATACCGTGCAAAATACAGAAATACAGACACGCAAGTACAGAGAGTGAGAAAAGAACAAAATAAAAAAGTATGAAGAGTATAACAAAAAGTGGGTTAGTTTTCGCTACGAGCTACATCTAAGTTCGTGTTAGTCTAATTATATATATATATATATATATATATATATATATATATATATATATATAATTTTATTGCTGGCATATCACACGCTGGCATGTCACAAGCTGGCATTAATCGTCAACAGATTCAAACCTCGACCATCATCCCCAGAGCTCTTGTTGCTAATTGTTTTAAACGACGTTAATATTTTTAAAAAGCCTATCTGACCGGTTTTTAAACATATTAACACTGGTACAGTTCACGACGGATGCGGGAAGATTATTCCATTTATCAATTACTTTAAACGTAAAAAAGTTTTTAGCGATGTTAGTAATGAAACGTCTGCCACGTAATTTAAATCCGTTATTACGAGTATTGCTATTATCGAAAATGAACAATGTCAAAATTTACGTTTCCGATTTTATTAACGATTTTGAAAACTTCAATAAGCTCCATCCTTAATCCCCTAGTTTCGAGTGAATTCTCCATTTACACTACTACTGCATTGTACTGTATGTGCAGATAAAAAGTTACAAAGTACTCGCATATCGTGCTACCTTGATGTTAAAAAACATGCTCGATATGTTTATCGCGAACTTCTACAACCTTTTTCAGTCTAGGACGGAACTCATCTATGGCTTTATTGATTTGTTCTTGTGGTAGCTCATCCCATTTTTCCAGAAGCTGTCGTAAATGAGCGACATTTCTTACTTTGACCCGATAAATTCTCTGTGACAAATTTTCCCAAAGGCCGTAATCGACAGGATTTAAATCAGGATTGTTTGGTGGCCAAATTTAATACCGTTACCTGGTATTCGTTTGATATCTCCTGTTTTATCGATTTTCTTGAGAAGCTTGTCCAAACCTCCTGCAGTTGCTTACGTTAATTAAAATCGCTTTAATTATCAACTTGAACCTATGATTAGCAAGATTTTTCTGGAATATTCGCCATAAACCCAATTTCTCAGATAAAATGCTAAAAGATGGCATAAAACCATAAAATTACCTAGTACTAACACTAAAATTTCATGGTTCTATGTACCGTATTTGCCGAGATATGAAGGATTTAAAAGGTCTCCCCTTTTTTTTGCCGACCTGACAATGCAGTAGTAGTGTAAATGGAGAATTTCCAGTGGCATAAAGAAATGTTCAATAAATCCATAATTTTCATTAGTTTTCTTTGAAATTCGCTCACTGTATAGGAAATTTACTTAGTTGTAGGGCGTGAAAAAAATATTGAAATCTGACCATAACTTTGGATTTTACAGCCAAAGTTCGAGGTCTCCCTCTTTTTTTTTGCCCACCCGATATATATATATATATATATATACATAGGGTCATTCAAAAAAGACGCAACAGTTTAAATTGCTTATATTTCGTAATATGATTAACATACAGGAGTGATTTTTGTATTAGTTTACAGCGTACAATTGGAAGTTTTTATTTAATGAAAAACATGTTTAGAACCGCAGGGTTTCTTTCCAAGAATTGCGGAAATGAACCACAAAAATCATTTCTAACAGCTTTCGCTCGCTCAGTGAGCGTCTGATGCATTTGAAGTTTATACGGAAACATGCCCAGATCTTTCTTTAATATCCTGTTGGTCGATGAACGGGATATTTCCAATTGTTGAGAGAGACGGTTAACAGATTTCTGAGGACTTCGCGTAACTGCCTCCTTTGCACGTTTAACGTTATTCACTGATCTTGCGGTTCTCTTCCTACCCACAAGGGGCCACAACGCCTTTCTTATTGTCGGTTGCAGTAGCCGTATTTTCAAACTTTTGAACTAGCCTATATATATCGTAGATCTGTTCGGACCTTTCCTGCAGTTGAATTTCTTGCAAAAATTACGTTGAACTTGAACTGCACTGCCGGTAGCATAAAACGTTTTCACTATAAACACACGTTGTTGTAGAGTGTACAATGTACATCTTCCTAAACACTGACTAATGACGCGCTACTACACCTTAGGCTACAAGAGTCGTTCGCCTAGCGCCTTACGTTACTAGGCCAAAGCGGTAACAAAACTTCCAGGTGTACGCTGTAAACTAATACAAAAATCATTCCTGTACGTTAACAATATTACGAAATATAAGCAATTTAAACTGTTGCGTCTTTTTTGAATGACCCTCTATATATATATATATATATATATATATATATATATATTAGGGTGACACTTATTTTCGAAAGTTTGAATTTTTATCGGGACGGGCGCGTTTCTGGTTCCATTTTGTCAAAACATATCGTGTGTAAAATATTTTTGAAATAAAACAATATTTAGAACTGCCTCAATACGGTCAAAGTTTGTATATTTTCTCGAAAAGTAGAAATTTTAGATCATGATGTTCTATGCCTCTAGCAAATAAAATATCACTTCTAGTTTGTTCAAGCTACTAATCTTGACCTAAAACATATAACTGGACTTCATACTTTCAACTCTAGGTCCCCCTCAACTCGAGTATTAGCCCCTCAAGGGGGGGGGGGTATCATGGGCGCCCATCTCCCTCTCATTGTTGCCTACTTTGCAGAGGTCACGGTGGACTTGCGGGCGGTTGGGAAGTCACAGCGGTGCTTCTCGACCACTTGTAAGAGGAACTGCCTTTGGTCTTCACTCTTGGTAAGGGCCAGGTTGAAAGACTGCATCAACGCCACCCCGCGCTCCGCGAAGTCATTGACAACTTGAAGGGCCTGGACTCGGCGGGATGCGGCGATGAAGGCTGGGTCCGTCCGCCACTCCTCCGGATCCTTGAGCAGGAAGGCGGTGCTGATGTCCAGAACCTTGAAGAACTCCTTTGATGTAGTCGTTGTGAACTTGGCCAATGTATTGTTGGCGATTGAGGCGGTGGACAGGTCCACATTGATACGCCGCGGGGGATCCTCCGATCCTTCCTCTTCTTCCATCGCTTTAATCATCTCCCGCTTTGTCGCCAAGTCGATACCCTCGTCGAAGATGGCCAGGGTGACGAGGCGCTCGCTCAAGTACCGTAGGTGCCTGGCGAAGACTGTCGCCGTCGCCTTGGCTACCGCTGAGTCCGGATAATAGACGAGGGCCTTGAGCAGCGCGAGGTCCGCGGCTCGGGCCGTTGCCGGGAGCGGCGCTTTGTACCAGGCCGTCACGTAGATGGACACGGCGAAGATGGTGAATCGCCGGATTCCAGCCGCTTCGCCTGACGACATCTGAAACTGTTCCCGGAACAGGAACAGTTTGATGGCATAGATGACTTTTGCCATCCAGCGCGCGCGATGGAAGGCGCCGGGACGAGCGAACCGGGCACCCCGCTTGTTCGGACCGCCCAGCACAATTACAGAGAGCTCCAGAAGTTCCCTGTAGTCATCACGTGGATGTTGACCGTCGAGGAGGCGGCTGAATTCGATCAGCAGGTCGTCGCGGGCGTCCTTCAGGTGCTGCGGCATGGTTCCATCCTCGAAGGGCTTCGCTTTGGTTTGATCGATGAAGTCCCACTGGGCGGCGAATCGTTTGAACAGGAGGATGTCAGGACCAGTAGAGGGACCGAGGCACGCCGTGAATGCCTTCTCGCACACCAGTTCGTGGATGTGGTGGCGGCAAGCCAAATGAAGCACTGTCTTCTCGAGTTTCTGCTCAATGATATAGCAAGCTCCTCCTGAGAGTCCTGTGTTTGAGGCGGTGGTGTCAAAAGAGAGGGCACAGATCCGTCCCTTGATGTCCCAATCCTCGAGGGCAGAGAGGACGGCTTCCGCCATGGCGCGGCCGGTGCCGTCGGGGAGGCTGGGCACAGCCAGAAGCTTGTCGACGTTCTCCCCAGACACCAGAACTGGAAGGCGATCTTCAGCAGGGCCTCCGTCAGCCGCTGGTACGATTTTCCCGTCCCAGTGAACGGTCAGCGGCACAGTAGGATGGAAGGCTGCCTTCATTTCCGCTGCTGCCATAGCACGGAACTTTGCTCGGTCGCGGCGGGAGGATTCGCGGTTCAAGACCAGCTCCTCAGGGTCGTGGCCCAAGCTCCTCGCAGCCGCCGACAGCAAAAAAACACCTTCTCGGTCGGTAAGTTTCGTCCGATCCATCGCTGCGGAGAGATCAGGGGTGATCATCTTTTTCGACGCGCGGAATCGCTTGGGTGGTAAAGGGGTCGTAGATGCTTCTGCATTCGACGTGGACGGGCCCGGGAGAGAGAGCTCTTCCTCTTCTTCTCGGCGACGACGCCGTGTCGGTGACCGAGTCGGGCTGCTTGCACCTGAGCTGGAGCTCGATGCCAGTTCGACGAGTTCTTCTCGGCTCTCTCTGTTCGCCCTTTCATCATCTTGCCGGCGGCTCCTTTCCGCTTCCTGTCTCCTCGCACGCTCCTCCTCAGTGTGCAGCGTCATGTCACGTGTGGAGGAGATGCGGCCGCGCCGCACCTCGGCCCTTTGTCCCGTCAGGAACTCCCTGTCCTCTTCGATTGTGATCATCGACATCGCCTGTTCGTGTGCGATGTCGAAGAGGCGGTCAAGGGATGAGAGGAACTCGGCCTCGTTCCTGATTTGGGTCACAGTGCGCCGTTTCGAGTTCTTGTTCAGAGCCCGCCACTTCTCGTACATTCGGAGAACCTTGTCCCTTGCGCGTTGGTCTTTCTGCGTAGGAATACGGGACCGCTCCCAGAATTCCTTGACTGCGGTCACTGTCTCAGCGGCTGCTTCCTTGATCGGCTACATGACGTCAAGGTGAAGGTGGAAAAAGTACTGAAGCGCCTGCTTTCCCGTAGGCAGCATGCTTCCTGTGATGCTGTGGTCCACGGTCCCCAGGAGATAGACTGCTGTTTTAGATCTTGTTGCCGAAGCCATCACGTCGTTTCAGAACTCACTGAAAAAGAGAATGAAACACTGTTAGTGTTGGCAAAACTCGTCCCAACCCATTTTCTACTTAGAATAACATGTTCTTTCGCCTGTATCAATATTTGGATAAACTCGTGTTACACCCTGTATAATACCTCATTTTAGTCTTCTGTACACCAGTGCGGAAGACTAAACCAACGACTCTGACCGTCCGTCTGTCTGTCTGTTATCATTTTTCAACTCAGAAACTACAGCAGCTATCGAAACGAAAACTGACATGATAACAGAACGCCATGAGTACTTTTCGACAAAAAGTATAAACTTTGACCTCGTTGAGGCAGTTCTAATTATTATTTTATTTCAAAAATATTTTACACACAATGTCTTTAGACGGAATGACACCAGAAATGCGCCCGTCCTGATAGAAATTCCCAAAAAATGAAAAACACCCCAAATAAGTGGCACCCATATATATATATATATATATATATATATATATATATAGCAGTATACCGGAAATTCCTTTTCCAAGCCTCCTTCTCACGACTTGAAGAAGTAAACAAAGTGGTGAAATCCGAACACGTGGGCAGAAGCCCACATGAAAATGCAGATTTAACTTTGTCTCCCGAAACGTTCGTGCCATATAATCACGCCTTCAGAGAGGCTATAAAAGCGTGAGTCCATTTCAATTCGCTCTCATTCCTCATTCTTCACTTCACTCACACACCGCTCTTCGACCTTCGTCACTGAACCCCCATTCGCTCTCTACTCTCCGACTTTCGTCGCTGAAATTCTGCTCCCTCTCGAAGGTGATCCTAAAACTCATTCAACTTCATTCGTACGGTCCTCTGCTACACTCAGAAAAGGACATCTGTCCTGCTGACCTTCGAACCTCAGCTTGATTCTACATGAAGGACATCACCATTGCAGCATTGCAGGCCTACAATTATTTCGTCTGTCGTCGTAGAACCATCATTCCTGTAAAATTCAACCTGGCTTCAAGTCCACTCCATCCAGCGGGCTCATAGGCTCTCGCTTTTCATGGCTCACCTTCATCACCAAAACCCAGGTTTGTAAACCTCGCAGTGGACATCAATTCACTTGGCCTACAGTGTCCTTAGTTCCAAGTCTTCGGTGTCCAGCCAGCTCATTGGCTCTCCCGTTTTAATAGCCTATCTTCATCTCATCACCAAACCCTAGATCTGTAAACCTCGCATAGGCCATCAACTCACTTAGCCTACAGTGTTTTTACTACGTCGCGATAGGCCATTCATATTACCAGGCCTATAACCCCCATAAACTCTGTCTATCCGAATTAGGCCTAAGAAGTGTCTTCAATACCGTTAAATCTAATTCACGTATTTACGACTGCAAGTAGGCTTATTGTTGTGTTAAATACCGTACATATATTACCCTAACCAAATTATCGATGTTTAGCGATAGCAATTCAACTTTGTATCGTCTCCTTTATCCTTAATAATAATAATAACAATAATAATAATAATAATTATTATTATTATTATTATTTTATTAAATATAAAATGAGTTAATAGCTCTTCCCTATAAACAATAGATTGGATGCCCAACCTATGACTGTAAAGATTTTGATAGGTTAAAAAATCGTAAAAGTAGTAAATTCTTGACCTGTGTGAAATCATTCCTTATTGTCAATAATTATTCATTTATAATATTGCAAAATTCCTTATCAATAATTGTTAATCTGAACAAATAATTAATTTATTTTATTAATAATTGAACCAAAACTACAAAGCCCCTTTTTATCTCCTTTATTAAATATTGTTTATTTGGTTGAAAGACCAAATTCGTGACCTTGTAAATACAGGGTGTCTCAGAAGTCGCGCACCATATTTATGAGTGCGAATGACCTGAATCTGTGGTGCGCGACTCCTGAGACACCTTGCATTTCATTTTTAATTCAGTCATTTTATTAGAGTGGGCCTACCGTCAATAGGCTACCATATATATATATATATATATATATATATAGTAATTTCCTTAAAATTAATTTGGGTTAATGCAATAACCTAAAATTAAACTAAAATTGGGGAAATTCAGTACAACCATATAAAATAATGGTTAACTATTTCCAAAAACTAAGTTTTAGATATTCGTGAGATAACATAATAATGCGTTAATATGTTACCATGGAAACGCAATGTAATCAGTTTTTACTACACATATACAAAGAGAATGCTTATATAGTTTATATTATAAACATATCACGAACGTAGTCTAGACTTGCATACGTACATTTTCTTCACGTGGAATATAATCTAATATTAACGTTTAGCGATTATGATATGTTGTGATATTAAATTAAAATTTAAATATTCCAAATTGCGCAAACTATGTGAACAAATTTAAGTTTTCCGCGCATGTTCGTGACATAGTAATGAGTCAGGAGGACTAGAGACTGGCACAGCGACCAGGCCAACTAAGTAGGTCCATTATTATTATTAACAACTAGCACCATAGGGAGTCGAACCCCCGACCCCAATATCTTCACTTCGCTTGTAGGGGAATGGTGTTCGTGACACGCTATGTAGTAATGGATAGATAGATGTTTATATATTTCTAACCATTTAGGGCTACCTCGTCGCATATGACAATCGCTTCCCGAAGGTCAGCCAAGTTAAGCGACATTCGGTTTGCTTAGTAGTTGAATGGATGACCATTTTCTGCGTTCAGATGATTTAGTGACCCGTGGTTCGAATTTCGGGTAAAGCTGTAGTTCCCTTCCGTCATACGACCTTTGCCACTACGAAGGAGGTTAAATACCCGACCCCTCACCCAGGGCCTATCAGAGGGAGGGCTAGGAGGGCCATTTGGCCTGGGCCTCAAGCTTAAAGGGGGTCCTCAAATTCTCAAATTTAGAAACTTTCAGGTTTGAATATAATGTTTTGCAGTGAAAGTAATAATTGGGTTTAGCTATGAGCTAGGCTGACCATATTTCCTTGAGACAAAAATGGGACATTGGGATGGCAAAAAAGGGACGGGGTTATGTAATATTCTGTATTCATGAAAAAGTAAGTACATAAACCGGGACAAAATTGACATTTTTATTAAAACGACGGGACGGCCAGGAAATATAAAACAAACGGTACTGTCCCGTTCAAAACGGTACGTATGGTCAGCCTACTATGAGCCTCAAAAGCTGGAAGTGGCCGGGCCTCTCTGGACCTCTGAGAGGGCCTGCCTCACCCCACCCCGAATATGTAACCTATTTCCAGATAGCTATTCAACAGTCCTAATACCAAAATCTCGAACTAAAAAATGGTCAACGTATACCAAATTTTTTTTAAAGTAACCTGCCACGGTAGCTTACTGGCGAAGCGCTGGGTTGTTAATCTGTAGGTCCCGAGTTCGAATCTTGACTGGGACTTTAAATTTTAGTGGATAAGGTGTCTCTCTGGGTCTCCTAAAGCTACAGTATATTGGACCCCTCCGTCATACCACCTTAGCTGACACGAATGAGGTCAAACACCATAAAACATTATTATTATTTCGCCCGGTTAGTTTAAGTTAAATTAAATAGGTTTGGACTATTTGTTTAATCAACGTTTTTCAGTTTGAGAAAGATCGGTCAGTTTAACATTCCAAAATAGGTGAGTATCTATAATGCGTAAATTATGCCAGAATGTAGAGTTAATTGCGAAATGCTTCGACCAAATGGAAGTAGGCTACGTGTATCTGAAGCCAATTGCCTTTATAGTGCATCGTGTTAACAATTCTCACGACCGAGAATACTATCATTCAGGGAAAAAACAGGAAAAAGAAAATTCCTGAAAGAGAAGTTATAGAGCCTAAAATTGCCCATCACAGATGCAGAATTGAAAACTAAGAAACTAGTTGACTAAAACCACATTTATTTAATTTGTTGCCGATAAAGGTAAAAGAGGAAGCTCATAAAAAATTAATGGCTCGAATCTCTCTCTCTCTCTCTCTCTCTCTCTCTCTCTCTCTCTCTCTCTCTCTCTCTCTCTCTCTCTCTCTCTCTCTCTCTGCCAAATGTATCCGAGAAGGCATCTGCAACAAGCTAATTGAATGTACAGTACCTACTGATGCGTAGAACCTCTCATAACTTGTACAAGCACCTTACACAATGGGGCGTATTCTCAATAAGGTTTCTGCCGATATCTAGTGTGATCCATATCCACACTTCCTTTAGAACATCCAGTAGCCTAAAGCTACTAGGCTTTGCAGTTCCTTTGCGAAGTTCCTTCTTCAGATATTCCGAAAGGTTCTCATTGGGAGTGAGGTCCGGGCACTGGGCAGACCATATGACAGCATGTTCATGCCATTACCGACAGAAAAGGTAACTATGTTTTCTTGCAAACATGTCATCTTCGCTGACAAGGGCAGTCCTTCTGAAAGAATGCGTCGAACTACTGGCCGAAAAACTCCCATTATAGGACGGCTGGACTACAAGTCCTGACGACGGCAACATACTCACAACCATTAAGCCACTGGACTATTTTACAGATGGGTCAACACCGGATACATAAAATGGCCTTCAGACCATGACCCATATAATATATATATATATACACACGTGAAAAAGTACCCATACGTACCAGAATTTCAACTTATTCTGGGTTAGAAATAATTTTATTTAACTTTCATCTTTATTTTTAATGTTCTTATCCAGCCCGATGAATAATACTTAAATAAAGAGATACATTCTCGTAACAATTACATGTAAGATTGTTATTACAAATGCGATATCATTGTAACAACATGAACAGTTATTATACCCTCTCCACTAATACAGGGTGTCCGAGAATTATCTGTACAATTTTTGGCTGTTATTAAAAGTCAACCATGAAGTGTAGAAATTCCAGTGTTGTCCCATTTTACAGAGAATCTCATTAAGTTGTTTCTGATACCAAGTTTTGACAAGTTTTTTAGAAATTCCAGTGTGTCCGAACATTATCTGTACAATTTCATCTTTTAATAAAATTCTTGATAACACACGTAAAATTCTTAAACAAGATTATTTAGAATCTGTATTTTCAAAAGTTTCTTTTATTAAAGTAACGTTGTTACAAACATTCGATATGTGCACCATTAGTGATTCGCAAAACATCCAATCGATACTCCAAATGTTGTTGTTTAGCCGATCAGCCCACCCTGATCGAGCAAGCCGGCGGCACGCAGGTAACCGATCGCCCTCTCCGGAGTGGACCAGAGGTTCAGCGCACTAGTGATGTTGTGCTGTGTTCGTTGTTGTGCTACAGCGGTACAGTCTGTCATAATGTGTTCAATTGTTTGTGGTGTGTCCTGGCACAGGTGGCAGGTGTCGTCTATGGAGTTGTCTAGTCTGTGTTTATATGTCCGTAAGTTGGGGTGATGTCCACATCGGAATCGTGCTAAGTTAACTCGATCCGATCTGCTCAGGCTGATCTCTGACCTGTTAATGGGTGGCGGCTTCGCACCTAGGACCGCATTCGGACCGAGTCATGTCAGTGCTTTGTGGGTTAGGTGTGTGTGTATGTGTTTTCTGTACTGTGTGATGTCTGTGGGGCGTGGTATGGAATGGAGTATTTGGTTATAATGTCTCTCTGGTGTTACCTTAATGGTGCGAGGTGTTGGTGCATGATTGTACATGTAATGGCAAGGGTGTTGTGGGTTAGTTGTCGCTGCTGCCATGAATTGTGTTCCCCTCATGTCTAAATGTTCCCTAACTTTTAGTATTTTTGTTTCTGTGTGCAGGTGTTCTATTGGTGTTGTTTGAGTGCATCCTGTAATGATACGAAGTGCGTTGTTTTGTATTGTTTGTAAGGTGTTTATGTGTGTGTTTGAGATAATGGGTGCCCAGCATGGGCTAGCATAGTCCATAACTGAGCGAATATATTGTTTGTATATGAGTGATGTTGTTTCCTGCTGGTGTCCAAAGTTTGTGCCTGTTAGTATCCTAAGTGTGTTAAGTGTTGACGTACATTTGGTTTTAATGTCCTGAATGTGGTTTGCAAAAGATAATGATGTGTTGTATGTGACACCAAGTATTTTGGTTCTGTGAGTGTGTGGAATGTTGATGTTGTTTAGTGTAAGCTGTGGAATTACCTGGTGTTCTTTTGTGTTGCTTGTAAGCAAGGTGATGGTTGATTTTGTGGGCGCTACTTTGAGTCTATTGTGTGTGAGCCAGTCTTGTATACTGTTTATGTATGTTTGTAGGTTATTTGTAGCGGTGTCGATGTTGTTGTGGGTGGATGTTAGAGTGATATCATCTGCATATGATGATAAGGTAAGCTTGTTATCTATGGGTGTTGGAATGTCATGCATGTATAAGTTGAACAGTGTTGGTGAGAGAACAGAGCCTTGAGGGACCCCGTTCGGAAAAAGCTTGTTTTTGGATGATTTGCCATTAAATGTGACATGTGAGTATCTTCCTGAGAGATAGTTGCTCAGCCACCTTTTGGTGTTATTGTGCATGTTTGTGTTGAGTATTTTGTTTATGAGAGGGAAGCGTGGGATAGCATCAAATGCTTTACTAATGTCTATTGTTGCTAATAGTGTACGTTGATCTGGTCGTCTGGAGTTGATGCCATCCATGATGTGCTGCGTGAGGTTAGTGAGTAATGTCGTGGTTGAGTGGTGAGGTCTGAGTCCATGTTGAGTAGGCGATAGTGGAATGTGTGGGTTGGTGATTTGTAAGATTAGTCTTTCTGTTACTTTGGAAGGTGTGCATAGTAAAGTAATGGGTCTATAGGAAGCTGGTTCTGTTGGATTTTTGTTTGGTTTGAGTAGTGTAATAATTTTACCTTGTTTCCATATGTCAGGAATAATACAGTGTTGGTATGAATATGTGCTGATATTTGTGAGAGCTAGTATTCCTTGTGGGCCCAAGTGTTTAAGGTGTATGTTAGATATGTTGTCTGGTCCAGTAGCCTTCGAATTCTTAATGTTTTTGATGATCTTGGTGGTCTGGTCTGTATTGAAGGGTGTAATGGTCGTGTCGAGTCTGTAGGTTTTCTTGTGTCTGGCTGTTTGTCTGTCTGCGTGTTTCTGGTTGTTGTCTCTGTTTAAGTGACTTATCTTTGCGTAGTGATTAACTAGAATGTTAGCTTGTTGTGTATATGTTGGGATATTATTTTGGCTGCGACAGATAGCCGCGTGTGAGGTGTGAATGCCGCTGTTAGAGTGGGTAATGCTGTTTATAGTCTTGTATAGCCTGGATGTATCTGTGGAGTGGTTTAGTGTTATTATGCATTCCCTGAATGTTTCTGTTTGTTTTTCTTTGAGTTTATTGTTTATTTCTGTGTTGAGCTGTTGTATCTGCTGTTTTATGGCTTCTGTGTGTGGTGTTTGTGTGTTATATTTGAGGTTGTTACGTTGCCTTATGAGGTGGGCTATTTCTCTAGTGTAGTTTGGGTTGTATTTCCTAATGTTACCCTTGGGTATGTATTTGTTTGCATTATTGATAATCTGATTAAATGTCTTGAGTGTTGTATTGATGTTTATGATGGGTGTGCTGTTTAATGTGGTGAATTATTCCTCAGTCTGTATTTTGAACTGTTCCCAATCAGCTTTCTTGTAATTTCTGTAAGTGTGCCTAAGGCTGTTGGGGCAGAGTGTAGAATGTGTTGTAATGATGATGGGCAGGTGGTCTGATGACAGTTGTTTTTCTGTTCTCCATTCTGTATGTGTTGCTAGTGAGGGGGAACAGAACGTTATGTCTGGGGAGGAGTTTGAGTACCCTGCTTGATGTGGTATGTGTGTATGTTCTTCTGTATTGTTAAGAATGAAGAGGCTGTTTAGTTGTGTGGCTATGTTGGCGCCTCTGGTGTTGTTTTGGTTGTGCAGGTACCAACTAGTGTCTTTGGCGTTGAAGTCTCCTCCGAAGATGACATTAGTGAGAGAGGCAAGATTGTGTAACTGTGGATTGTAATTGGCTGGCACCTGAGGTGAACTATCTGGCGGGATGTAAATGTTGATTAGTGTGGTGTTGTGTTTTGCGCGTTTTAATGTTAATTGCCTGTATTTCTATCGTGTTATCTGCTTGGATTGTGTTTGTAATGTTTTGGGTAGCATCAGTGTAGATAATGCTTTTACTATGTAAGTGATGAGTCCACCCCCGTTACCCCCAGTACGATCTTGACGGATCGCCGTGAAGTCAGGGATGGTGAGTGTTTTGTGTGTGCGTTTTAGTTTTGTTTCTTGTATAAGTGCTATGTGAATGTTTTGTTTGTGTACGAATTCCCTAAGCTGCATGATTTTGTTTGTGAGGCCATCTACGTTGTACTGTAATATGTTAATATTATACTTCTGTATGTGTCTCATGGTGCTATAGTCACTGCTATTGTGTCTATGTCTTTGTGTATGGTGACATGTGTAAGTTGTAGTGGGGCCTGGATTAGTCTTAATGTCGCCAGAGAGTAAGAGTAGTTCGGGGAGCACGCAATTGCTCCCTGTAATTGAAAAAATAGTACGCTGAGAATAGGTCCGGCCCCGGGAGCCGATCGGCACTCTGACCGTGCCACGCAACAGGCCGTCGACTGCCAGTCTGGCCAACCGTAGACAGCCCGCTGCACGGAGATTTGAGGAAGTTTGGCCACCAGCGCGTTGATGTTTTGGTTTGACGTCGCCTCTTCGCGTTGACGTGTCCTGCGCTGGAGGATGCAGCCACTGTTTAGAAGCTTCCTCGTCAGCTGCTAACACTTTTTTCACGTTGTTCTAGCTACCTGTTCAGAGGTTTTTTATAAACAAATCTCAGTTTTCTGCTCAACACGGCTCTTTCTAATTTTAAAATTGATTAGTCAAGGAAGGAAGATGTTGACTTCTATTTTGCAGCAACAGTTGATGATATTTATGTTACTTTACTGATTAATGAAAATGATTAGGCTCTTCAAGTTATAAAAGAATTCTTTCGTAATAATTGATAAATACGAAACACAAAACGTATATGCAAACAGGATGATGATGCTTAGACTACTCCAAATGTTGCCATGTACGCTGCAGCATATCCACATCAATTCGCTCAATAGCAGCTGTGATTCTTGCTTTTAAATCATCAATGTCTGTCACCCGCGTACATTTCTAAAAAACTTGTCAAAACGTGGTATCAGAAAAAACTAAATGAGATTCTCTGTAAAATGGGACAACACTGGAATTTCTACACTTCATGGTTGACTTTTAATAACAGCCAAAACTTGTACAGATAATTCTCGGACACCCTGTACTTCATGTTGCCCAGCCTTGGCTTTTTATCACTTCAACCAGCTACTTGTTATAATTTTTAATAAGTTTGGCCTATACTTCCTGAGAGATATTGTTCCCTTCTTCAATTGCATATACTCTCAACTAATACAAAATGGTGGCCTTTCGTTTTTGAACCAAGGTCTTCAACCCTCCGTATAAGTTTTACATTGGATTTGGGTCGGGTGATAGTGATGGCCAGTCCAGAACTTTGAATTGTTCCTTTGCAACCAAGTTTTTGTCGATTTTGAAGTATGGACCGAACCACACTTCCAAATCGACAATCGAAGGTGGGAAATGAGAAATTCGAAAGAGTATGGACACATTTTCTCACAACTATATACCTTGGTAAGCTTAGTTTGGTTCCTGCCTAAATTATTCATTCTCAGGAAGGTCACGCTTGTTGTCCCACCTTAGACCTACAGATTAATGTAGAATCTGAAACAAGAACCATCACGGATGGTGAGAAATTAAAAAGTCATTGCGCGTTCTCGATCTTTTTCTTTGTATGGAAGGCTGAACAGCCGGGTGAGCTGAGCGCCGCCTGCCATCGCTGGGAATCGAACCCGGGGCCGGTGAATTCTATTTCATCGATGGTAGCCACTATTTCGTGAATGTCAAAACATTAAATTATAATATTCAATCAATGAACTTTGAATTATAATAATAATAATAATAATAATAATAATAATAATATTATTTTCCATAAGTGGTATTCTTCAGAACAGGTGAAAGGGGTGTAATTTAAGTAAACAGGTAAAATAAACAATATCAACGGCCTTTCTTGATCCAATGTTTGAAGACTAAATAATACATCATATTAAACGTGAGGTATATACAGGGTGTTTCATAACATGTGTGACGCACTTTCAGGATGGATTCAGGCAGTGGTGTAGTGCTAAATAAAGAAGTGAGGGAACGCATTTTGAAAGTGTTACTCAGATGCGAGGGGGACAATGGCGAGCGCGGCGAGCCCATACAGCTGGGGGTCCGGGGGCACTGTAAGCCCCCCGGGAAATCTTTTGAAATCTGACCAATTTCAGGGATATTTTGAGGTCATATGCACTGGATATTAGGATATATTCCAAGGTTGAAGATGCAGTATTTCCAGTGTCATTAGATATACGGCATCCAGTACGATCAATAAAAATAGCTAACAACTGGAATGATTAACTAAAAAAAAGCTAACAACTGGTACGCCGTGGTGACTGTTTCACCAGATCTTTATAGGCTAGCATTGCCTCAGTCGAAGCTAAAAGAAATGAAACAGTTAATGATTCTTTCTCATATTTCTTCTATTGGTGGGAATTAAAATTTCATGACGTTAGAGATTTGTAAGTTCGGATTTATTTGAAATAGTAAGGGAACGCCGTTCCGTCTACCAAAAAAAGTAAGGGAACGCCGTTCCCACGCGTTCCCACAGCACTACACCACTGGATTCAGGACCTGAAAACAATGAAAAAAGCTTATATAAATTTATGCCCGAAATCGCTTTGTTTCCGAGTTACAGCCCGTTTTGTGTTCCAGCAATTCTTTCCGCAAACTGTTTACAAACACTGCTTGCCAACAATGTTTATGAGTGTGTACGAGACTTATTTCATGTATGGCCTTGCCGATTGTAATGTTTCGTACACTCTTGACATGTTTCAATATCGTTGAGTGGAGAGCTATCAGTCAGTCAGAGGTGCATCGCGGTGTTTCACTGTTCGTATTCGTAACTTCTTACTGTGAATAAGTGCAGTCCGGTGAAAATTAAACATTTTTGTGTTATTCAGTGACAGTGTGCATTTGAAGTGAGAATGGAGGCTTATTCAAAGAGAGAAATGGCAGACATGCATCTCATGTATGAACTTGCTGAGTGTAATGCGGCCGCAGCAAGACGTCTGTATGCGGAAAGGTTTCCGAATCGCCGTCTGCCAGATAAGAAGACCGGAATGTTTGAACGCGTCAGGCAGTCTATGACGAGGCGTGTTCAGGCGTGTATTCAAGCGCAAGGCAGTCATTTTGAACACTTTGTAGTGAATACTCTTATTTTAGTTTCAAGATAAATGTTAATTTTACCGTCTTGAATTTCGGAATAGCTATAAATTCATTTTAAATTAGTTACCCATCATAATTCAATTGTAAACCACATTAATACTAATTTTATGTATACTGTATTATTTTATTGTATGTAAACATAATTAATTATATATCACAATTGTCACTTAATTATTTATATTCAAATAATTATTTTAATCTAATACCATGTCCATTTTGCAAATAAATAATAGAAATCCAAGGGTTATATTTTCCATCCTTGGTACTGTCGCAGTTTCGCCTAACGGACTCAATACGGCTAGTGAAATAATCACTGGTTGGCACTTAACCAGCGGCAGTGCTTATGGCTACATCATCCAGGTAACCTATACCGGATAGATGCGCTACGGTCCCAAGCCGTAGCTTGCCTAGGCCCAACGACGACGACGACGAAGACGACGACGACGAAAACCAACAATTGGTGACCCCGGAGTTGGATTCCCCCCTTTTTACCCGAATGACTAGGACTAGACTGTAACGTCGTTCGTGCCCATCACCCCCTTCACCCGAGCAACTAGGACCAGACTGTAACGTCGCTCGTGCCCTCTGCCCCTCACCCCTGCCCGTGCGCTCTGTGCCTGCGCTCGTCTCAACCTCCACTCCTTCGTTGGTAACTTGTCGTCTTGCTTGTACGTCAGCAAGCATAGGAGAAGATGCCTGACGACGCTGGTGCCATCTCCCACTTGAGCGTAAAGCTCCCCGTCTTCTGGCCGGGTGATCCATTTATTTGGTTCCACCAAGTGGAATCACAATTCAACTTGGGAAGGATCACCGCTAGCAGGACAAAATACGATCATGTTTTGTCCTCTCTACCAGCGAGCATCATCTCTGAAGTCCGTGACGTCATCGTGTCTACTTCCACGAGTGAGGACCCATACAACGATCTGAAGTCTGCCATCCTGTGCCGCACCACTGCCTCCGAGCGTGAGAAACTACATCAGTTAATCTCAAAAGAAGAACTTGGAGACCGTAAGCCCACTAAAATGCTGAGGGCTATGCAGTGCGCTCTAGGCGAACGCGCACAAACCTTCGATAAGGATATCTTTAGACAGTTGTTTTGCAGAAACTTCCTCCATCAGCTCAGCGTGTCTTGGCCACTATGGATCCTGCTACTCCAGTTGATAAACTAGCAGAAACTGCCGACAAAGTAGTGGAGATTGACACAGCTCCGGTCAACAACGTGAACACACAATCGGAACTGGAGTTGAAAGTGGAAGAGTTAAGTCAACAACTCAACCACGTTTGTTCTCTGCTACAAAATCAACGGCAAAGAAGCCATTCTCGGTCAAGATTTACGAAGAGGCATCGTTCGAGTTCCGGGAAGATCTGCTTCTACCACTCTAAATTTGGAAAGAAGGCTAGGAAGTGCATCTCCCCTTGCAATTTTTCGTCGGAAAACCCCAGCAGCGAGTCCTAATGGCGTCTAGTACTCGCACTGCCAACCTGTTATTCATAAAGGACAGGAACTCTGGTGTCAATTTCTTGGTCGATACCGGAGCGTCAGTCAGTGTATTCCCTCAAAAATCTGGTCATACGCACTCGGAATCTCCTCCTCTATACGCTGCTAACGGTTCACGCATACCCACGTACGGTACTCAGTCGCGTGAACTAAACTTGGGCCTTCACCGATCCTTCAAGTGGATTTTCATCTGTGCTCAAGTGCAGCATCCCATAATCGGCGCTGACTTCCTCCAGCATTTCAAACTCCTGGTGGATCCTGACAAGCGACGCTTATGCGACCAGGCCACACTGCTTTCTGTTCTTGCCAAACAGGTTGCCCTTCCGGACGCCTCGAACTCTGCACTTTCCCTCGTTCCCCCTAATTCCATGTACCAGTGCCTTTTCCAGCAATATCCAGGAATTCTTCAACCGATGCAGATGGGTGATACCATTAAGCACACCATTACCCATCACATTACAACAAAAGGTCCCCTGTGTTTGCAAAACCCAGACGTCTTGCCCCGGACAAACTGAAAGCTGCCAAATCGGAATTCCAGCTTATGATAGATCTTGGGATAATAAGACCTTCCAAAAGCAGTTGGTTCTCTCCCCTACACCTGGTCCAGAAGAAGTCAGGAGACTGGAGACCATGTGGGGATTACCGGTTTTTGAATTCGACAACCATCCCGGACCGATATCCGGTACCAAATGTCCAAGACTTTACTTCTCTTCTCCACGGCAAATCTATCTTCAGTAAAATAGACCTCGTTAAGGCTTTCCACCACATTCCCGTAGAGCCTTCGGATATTCCCAAGACTGCAGTTTGTACACCATTTGGGTTATTCGAATTTGTGAAGATGCCGTTCGGGCTACGGAATGCTGCGCAAACCTTTCAGAGGTTTATAGATGAGGTCACCAGAGGCTTAGACTTTGTTTATGCCTACATCGATGATTTGCTTGTGGCCAGCTCAACGGAAGAGGAACATAAGGAACATCTTTCACTCCTCTTTCAACGCTTAGAACAATACGGTGTTACTATTAATGCATCTAAGTGTGTGTTTGCACAGCCAACCTTGGAATTTCTTGGTCACACGATTTCGCAGCACGGAATTACCCCCCTTCAGGACAAGTGTGAAGTGATAAAAAATTACCCTATGCCAAATAATCAGCGTGAGTTACGTCGGTTTCTAGGTTTGGTAAATTATTACCACAAGTTCATTAAAAACTGTGCCAGTGTTCTTGCTCCTCTACACGCTATGATCACACACAAACGCAAGGTAACGAAATTGGTATGGTGTAGCGATAGTTTACAGGCGTTCGACAATGCCAAAAATGCTATCAATAGTGCATTGTCTCTGTCATTTCCTATCAGTGATGCCCCTCTAACTTTGACGGTCGATGCATCAGATGTTGCGATCGGTGGGGTGTTGGAACAAACCATTAACGGTCAACAAGCACCCATCGCGTTTTACTCGAAAAAGTTGCAGCCAGCCCAAACGCGTTATAGTGCTTTCGGACGTGAACTTCTTGCTATTTACTTAAACGTGAAGCATTTTCAACATTTCCTTGAAGGCCGAGAGTTTTGTGTTTTTACCGACCACAAACCTTTGGTCACTGTCTTCAATAAAAACAGCTGTAACCACTCTCCCAGAGTCATCAGGCAACTCGATTATATCTCGCAATTTACCACAGATATCCGCCACATCAAAGGTGTCTTGAACACTCCAGCGGATGCACTTTCAAGAATAGAGATTACTTCTGTTACCCTCAGCTCTACACTGTGGAATGCTATTGCACAGGATCAAGATAAGGATACGGAACTACAAGACCTGCTCAGAGAAGACTCCACTCACTCACTTTCCCTCAAGAAAATGAGTATGCCAGGATTGTCTGTGCCCCTCTATTGCGACGTATCAACAGCTGCTATTCGCCCTTATGTCCCTCCATGTCACAGACAAGCAGTCTTCACGGATCTTCATAAGCCCTCCCATCCTGGTATCCGTGCTTCGCAACACCTGGTTACCTCTCGCTTTGTTTGGCCCTCGATGCGGAAGGATGTCAAACATTGGACCAAAACGTGCCTTGCCTGCCAGCGTGCCAAAGTCCAAAGGCACACCAGGTCCCCCTTTGACGCATTTCCGCCCCCATCCCAGCGATTTGAGGTAATTCATGTAGACATTGTTGGCCCTCTTCCAGTGATTCAAGGCCAACGTTATCTGCTCACCTGTCTCGACCGCTTTTCCAGATGGCCTGAAGCCATCCCACTTCCTGATATCCAAGCGGACACTGTTGCAAGAGCCTTTCTTCATGGATGGGTATCAAGATTTGGATTGCCGACAAAAGTCATCACTGACCAAGGTCGCCAATTTGAGTCTTCGCTTTGGAAGAAGTTTACCAGCTTGTTGGGTACAGTACATGCGCATACCTGTGCGTATCATCCGCAAGCTAACGGCCTCGTCGAACGCTTCCATCGCCAGCTGAAGTCATCCCTTATGTGTCACGAAGACTCCCATTGGATGGATAAGCTTCCACTCGTGTTGCTTGGTATTCGCTCTGCATTTAAGAGTGATCTGAAGACTACAGCGGCTGAGCTAGTCTATGGAACAACACTGCGGCTACCAGGTGGCTACTTCACTGCAGGGGATAAGTCATGTGATCCTACGGAATTCGCTCAAACACTTTCCTCTCACATGCAGTCCCTTCAGCCTGTTCCCCCTCGATTGACTAGCCAACAGAACATCTTTGTTTCCCCAGCCCTCCAGTCTTGCACCCACGTTTTCGTTCGTGTACCTGTCCCAAAACGGCCTCTCCAATGTCCATATGACGGGCCCTATGAAGTTCTCCGACGTACGCGCAAATCATTTCTCATCCAGCGCGGTTCCAAGGTCGACAAGGTTTCTATCGATCGTCTTAAGCCTGCGTTTTTGGAATCAACCTTAAGCGAGGTACATGTAGCTACCAAAAAGGTCCAGGGGAAATCTGTGTCGTTCGGAACTCTTTGAACTTCCTCTCTGGTGGGGGAGTGTGTAGTGAATACTCTTATTTTAGTTTCAAGATAAATGTTAATTTTACCGTCTTGAATTTCGGAATAGCTATAAATTCATTTTAAATTAGTTACCCATCATAATTCAATTGTAAACCACATTAATACTAATTTTATGTATACTGTATTATTTTATTGTATGTAAACATAATTAATTATATATCACAATTGTCACTTAATTATTTATATTCAAATAATTATTTTAATCTAATACCATGTCCATTTTGCAAATAAATAATAGAAATCCAAGGGTTATATTTTCCATCCTTGGTACTGTCGCAGTTTCGCCTAACGGACTCAATACGGCTAGTGAAATAATCACTGGTTGGCACTTAACCAGCGGCAGTGCTTATGGCTACATCATCCAGGTTAACCTATACCGGATAGATGCGCTACGGTCCCAAGCCGTAGCTTGCCTAGGCCCAACGACGACGACGACGAAAACCAACAACTTCCTTTAAAGGTAAGGCGGATACTTGCTGGAACACATAACGGGCTGTAACTCGGAAACAAAACGATTTCTGGCATATGTTTATATAAACTTTTTACATTGTTTTCAGGTCCTGACTCCATCCTGAAAGTGCGTCACATATGTTATGAAACACCCTCTTTATATATATATATATATATATATATATATATATATATATATATATATATATGCGCCTCGGTGGTGTAGTGGTTAACGTCGCTGACTACGAATCCATCGGCCCCGGGTTCGAGACCCGACAGCAGCCGGCGCGCAACAAAACCCAGCTGTTCATCCTTCCACACAATAAAAAGAAAGTGGTTGGTAGATAAATGGGTACCCTAGGTGGCCTAGTGGTTAAGACGCTGGGCTGCTGATGGGTCGTGGTTCGGATTCCACGTTAAACTGTACGTCTAAGGTGGAGTGAAAAGCTTGACCTTCGTCAGAATGAACAATTCGGGCGGAAGCTAACCAAAGGTTACCAAAGGTATATATATATATATATATATATATATATATATATATATATTATGATCATAAAACACCTTATTATAGACCTATACTTTTACTACAAAAACTTCATAGATTCCGTACGGTAATACTCTTCTCAAATGTGTTTCGAATGGCATCAATCAAGAGATTGCAAAAGGTCACCCTTACGAAGTCGACTTTGGCCCCTCTATTCAAACAAGTCGAAAAGCTTATTCATCATGGTTATAAAGATGTATATGCAGATCGTCGTTACACTCAGACTAACGACGAAAAAGGTTTCTTCTTTTCTGCCTGGAAGCAGATGTCAACCTCGTAAAACACTTACGCGATACCGTAAGCGAGCTCCAAAAGCCTTCATACCAATAAAACAACCATTAAGTAAGAAGCCTTCTCAGGCCTATACAAGGCCTAAAGGGTTGCCCCTGCCAAAACTGACCAGGTCCCAGAAAACTGAAGCTTCACAGAAAAATTCATTAAAGAACCGGAAGAAGAAGTTAGTCATCGCTTATTTTTTAAATATGTAACATCTTTGCAAATAGGCCCTCGCTGTGGCCTATTTTGTCATTCCGTTCAACCGTAAAAGAACGCTGAAATTCATTCGCACGTCATCTTATAATTTCTGTAATAATTAAATTTATCGTTCATTTATTTCTGTGCATTGTCCTTCATTGTAATCAACATTTAATTCTAGCAATTCAGTCAGTATTCTTGTACATTTTATCATAATTCAACCAACTGTAATGTTATTCAAGTAAATGGGAAAGGAAAACCAACTTAATTAAGCTACGTCCACATTGTTGTTATTAACATTGTTCATAAACATTATTAATCTGCGCTAACATGGTCATGATGGTTCATGAACATTGTTCGAGTTTTTGTTAATATTGACGTTCTGTCTACACGACAACTGAAGTGTGGACACAGAAACCAGTTTAGTGCTACCATGTCTCTACTTGCACAGCACATATATTCAGAGGAAACAAATTATCTGTGCGGCTGCTGTGATAATACAGGGTGTTCATAAAGAAACGCAACCCATTGGAAAATGCATATATCATTGTAACCTAATCCTTTTATTTTCTATTTTGGGTTGCGTATTTTTGAACACCCTGCACTAGGGACTTCCTGTGATAGGAAGAAGAGATGTTGGCAGCGGAATTTTTTTTTCTTCAACCAGAAAATTTACGAAATCGATCAGTTATTGAAGGAGCTCGTAACAGATGACCTTAGCAGGTGTAAACAAAATTTTGAGAGCGAGTCCAAGTGATTTTCAGACTAATTCAAAACACAGCTCCAACAGCTCCCAGAAAGGACACCAGTTTTGCGGATAACAAATATTCACGAACATTTCAGCATTAACACGGCTTCAATGTTAACGTTAGAATTGATTTTGTTAGTGGATGTTCATGAACTTCCGCTAGCATGGAAACAAAAGTTCATGAACACGAGTTCGTGAACATTTGTTAATGAAAACAGCGTAGTGTGGACGGAGCTTTAAGCCTTTCCTTTCTTCAACTGCCATATTAATACATGGTGACCCCAGCAAACTAATTAACTATCACATTAATCATTATTTCGTCAGTCTATCAAAATTATAATTTATCGATATCCTATACGAATTAGGTTCCATAAACTTGCCTCAATTAAGCTGCCTCTATAAACTGTTGACTGTTGACATGCACTATAAAGTAGTGACAAAAGCTTGGCCACTAGTGTCTATATATACATAAAGATTGGCCCAAAATTACCTAAAAAGTTGTTTTTCTGTTTTAAGGGTATGTAAGTTAATGAATAATTTTGTGCTCTCTCTCTCTCTCTCTCTCTCTCTCTCTCTCTCTCTCTCTCTCTCTCTCTCTCTCTCTCTCTCTCTCTCTCTCTCTCTCTCTCTCTCTCTCTCATATATATATATATATATATATATATATTCGAAAAACATTCTTGAACAGGTTGTATGTATGCAAAGAAGAAACTTGCTGAATTTTTCATGTGGCACCATCATTTGAAGACTCTACTGCATGTACAGTATACAGTTTTCATTCTCAAATATATATTTGGTTGAATTGGTTGTTTAACCTCCTTCGCAACACCTAAGGTCATATAACGGAGGAGACCTACAGCTTTAGGTGGGATCCAAATCACGAGCCGTTAAATTATTTGGACAAAGATTTAGATAAAGAATTTGTTTGGTTTTAGACTAACAAAGGTTCAAAGGAAACTAAATAGCCTCATTTTCAAGTTAGGTAGAGCCCATGGAGGGAACTGGATGTTGAACAGACAACACAAAAAAGTGGGAGATGAAAAACCTTAGGGATGTCGCGAAAGAAGAGACAGAATCCTCAGGGGTGCCGCGAAAGAAGACAGATGGTAGTGGGGTGTCTCGAACCAGAAAAGGTTGAGAGACACTGATCTTGAGAATTTAATAAAAAGGAAAGTCAACAAAAAATTATCAAAATTGAAAATTTTGTAACACGAATAAAGTAGAGGGTAACAGCCAGGAAGCTCATTTTCCCCAAGATGCGAGTGTGCCCCAAGGGTTACCTTTAGCCCGAACAATGACAGGGTAAACGGCCAATTCAACCCAACCAAGGAGCCAATAGATGGGAGCAAACCACGGCCTCACCGTTCAGAGTCCGCCACCGCAACCACTGAACTATCTGACGCCCTCGTAATACAGATCCATTCAAATAATGATTTATTGGAGTGAAATTTTATTAAATATTCCATAATTATATTCCAATACTTTGTTTTCTTTCATATATACGACACCGGTTGACTGCAGACATTCCTTTCTCTCTTTTTTTTAATGAACTTAGATTTCATGCAGCAAGCATGAAGTTGGTCCGACTTTGGTATTTAGTACATTTTAAATGCCAAGGTCGGCCCGGAGCATGCTTGCTATTTGGAAAGGATGAAACGTAGAAGCGTCAGCTATCGAATGGTATGTTTGTTGCGACGTTTGTTGAAATCAAAGACAACTCACGAAAGAAATTCATTATTGGTTTAGTATACAGGCCTCCCTCTCAGACTGTCGATAGTGGTAATTGGCTTCAGGAATTAATTTTTGATGGAAGTAGCGAACATGATGTGATAATTATGAAAGATCTTAATTTACTTTGCAGGGATTGGTCCTTTACAATCTAATTCCGGTCGCCGATTGTACGAGGGTTTGCTGGAAAGTTCACTTTTTTAAATGGTCAAGGACCCCAATAGAGAACGTAATAGTCTAGATTTAGTTTCAAGTATAGACCTAGACTTAATTGATAATATCTTTGTAGGAGACTACTTCTCCACCAGTAATCATCGGCAGATAACATTTGAAATTAAAATTAATGTCCATAATTCGGAGATATTAATGGCACATGATATTAATGGCGCATGGACTTCTTTTCAGAATTATTTTAAACGTTTAGAAACGAGTAATATCTCATTACCATTACGTAGCGAAGTCTGTTAAACTTAAATGGTGGAATGCTGAAATTAAAATTAGCTTAACGTTAAAAAGGAACTTATATTTTAAATTTAAAGAATCAAATAATTTGTCCAATGAAAATACTTACAAGCTATTGAGAAAGCGAAGTAAAAAACTTATTAGAAAAAGTAAGCGCAACTGTGAGCTATATATAGTGAACCAAATTAAATCGAATCCGAAGGAATTCTATAATTAGGTTCGGAATAAAAATGTAGCTTTGCAGACTATTGGTCCACTCAAAGGCGAAAACAAAAAAAAAAATTTACGATGACTTACAAATGACGGAAGTTTTAAATAAATTCTTCTCTTCCGTCTTCAATAACGACAATATGAACAATATTCCTGTTCCCGTAATCATGTTCAGTGATGATCATTTAAAGCTTCACGATTTTACCATTAGTGAAAGCGAAGTACTCTCGGTCAAAGGTAAAATTAATTCTAATAAAACTCCCGGTCCAGATCTTCCCTGAGGTACTGAAAGAAGTGAACTGCGCAATAGTCTCTCCTCTCACATATATATTTAATAAATTGTTACAGTCTGGAGAAATTCCGCTCGATTTGAAACTTGCAAACATTACGCCAAAATTTAAAAAAAAAAGAGGGCAAATCGCTTCCGAGAAATTATCGTCCCATCAGCCTGAGTTCAGTTGTTGGTAAGCTTATGGAGACGATCTTCGGCACAAAACAGTTAATCACTTAGAAATTAATAAATTAATCAAACATTCTTAACACGGCTTTCGACGTAATCGTAAACGTAATCGTTTAGGTCATATACTGTATATTGTGAATATATATGACGAGAGTAAAACAGAAGATATTATATATTTCGATTTTCAAAAAACGTCTGATAAAGTGCCTCACAGAGGATTATTAGCTAAACTTCATTCTCACGGAATTGAGGGTAATGTTCTCAAATGGATCGAAAATTGGCTCAGTGCAGGTAAACAAAGAGTGGTCATCATTAATGGCAATGCGTCTAACTGGAAAAATGTAACTAGCGGCGTGCCTCAGGGATCAGTTCTTTTATTATTTATATCAATGACATCGATTTGGGAATTAAGAGTATAATTTCAAAATTTACGGATGATACCAAACTAGAGGAACGAACAAAATCAGCGGCAGAACGTTTGCAGATTCAAGAAGATATTAATAAATTACGCGAGTGGGCAGAAATTTGGCAAATGAATTTTAATATACGGTAGATAAATGTAAAACGTTGTACATAGGTAGACACAATGTTAAAGAAAAGTATTTTATGCACGACAAGACACTAACAAGTGTTACGGAAGAGAAAGATTTAGGTATTATTGTCGCCCACACTCTTAAACCGAATGAGCAATGTATCGAAGCGGTCAGAAAAGCAAAAACAATCTTAGGATTTATTGGTAGATCGTTTGAATTTAAGTCGCCCCCAACTGGAATACTGCGTTCAATTCTGGTCCCCGTTTTTACGACAGGACATACACAGAATGGAGAGGGTGCAGCGACGGGCTGCCAAGATGATTCCGAGACAGAAACAAATCCTACGCTGCCCGTTTAGAAACGTTAAATTTATTCTCACTCGTAAAAAGGCGAATTTGAGGATATTTAATCAAGGTTTTTAAAATGATTAAAGGTTTTGATAATGTCAACGCGAAAAAATATTTCACCTTCAGGAGTGCGGATAGAACTCACGATAATGGTTTGAAATTAGTGGGTAAACATTTTAATTCTAATGAAGCTAAACATTTTTTTCAATCGTATAGTTAATTTGTGGAACAGATTGCCAGCCAGCGTAGTTCAAAGTAATTCGACCGAATCCTTTAAAAAGAAACCAAATGCTTATCTTGCCTTAAACCCCCCAATTGGAAGCATTTGTTAACGCGAAGAAATATTGTAGAATTTTCACATGGATTCCCTCCTCTGTATTTTAAAATTTTCACTTTAGCTTTAAATTTCTTTCCAACCTCTCAACATCTTTTCTCTGCTTTGCTTTAAAACTTTCAGTTGTCTTTAAATTTTCTTATTTCTTTCAACCCTCCTTCTTAAACAGACAGCCTCGATGGAACCATCCGGTCTGATGCTATTTGGTGTCCTTTGTATTTCTTTGTACTGTACACGGTATGCTGCAGAAATATCACAAACTAAACTAGAAAGCCATCAGGAGACGAAAACCTCTGACCGCAGAACTCTCAAATTGTTGAACCGTTTGAGTTATCTTGCACACACACACACACACACACACACACACACACACACGCAGAGCCGTAAACAATATCAATTAGAAAAATACCCGTTCACATTGCTTTTTGTTCCGTAAAAACAAACCAACGCCTTCAGTATCCAACACAAAATATAAACAAAATACGAGGGTCACTCAATATATTTTGCCCCACCTTTTTTTTCTTTCCAAGTTTCCTTGTAAGTTCCAGAAATTTTGTACACAAGTAGTTACATACCTTTTTTAAAAGTTTTTATTTTTCCACACAGTCTCCATCCTTTTCTACGGCTTTCCTTCACCTCAAAACAAGGGCCTTTATTCCTTGCTGGTAAAAGTCCGCTCGTTCCGCTGAAGCCACCCCTTAACCTACTCAACAACCTCATCGTCACTCTGAAACTTTCTTCCACGAATAGCATCCTTCATTGGCCCAAACAAATGGAAGTCTGAAGGTGCCAGATCCGGGCTGTATGGAGGGTGGGGTGATACAGTCAAGCGCATTTTTGTGATGGCCTCTCTTGTTTGCAAACTGTTGTGTGGTCTTGCGTTATCGTGCAAAAGAAGGACGTCTCCCTGTTTTCTCTCCGGTCGAACTCTCTTTATACGTCTCTGGAGTCTCTGTAGGGTAGCACTATATGCCTCTGAGTTATTGTTTGTCCTTTCTTCATAATGTTCACCAGAATTACCCCTTTCATGTCCCAGAAGATGGTGGCCATAACCTTTCCTGCAGAGGGAGCCATTTTGAACTTTTTCTTGCGTGGGGAGTCTGCGTGATGGCACTCCATGGATTGGCGTTTTGTTTCAGGTTCAAAGTGGTGTACCCAAGTCTCATCCCCAGTCACAATTCGTGAAAGGAAGTCATCCCCTTTTGTCTCCTAGCGAACCAACGACTCGGAAGCAATTTCTTTTCTTTGCGCTTTGTGATCTTCAGTCAGTTCGCGAGGAACAAACCGTGAACAAACTTTTGAGTATTCCAGTTGCTGAATTATCGTATTCACACTTCCCTCACTAATCCTAGCTCCAGTGATAGCTCCTGGTATGTGACGCGCCGATTTGATCGAATAATGCTGTTAGCACGTTGCACAGTGTGAGATGTCACAGCCGATGCCGGACGACCACTGCGTGGTTCATTATCGAGGCTGCCTTTCCCTCTCTCTGATGATCTCACACGTTTAGACCAGCGTCCAACTGTGCTTCGATCAACAACAGCATCTCCGTAAACGTTTTGTAGACGTTTGTGAATATTTGCAACTGTTTCCTTCGCTGCAGTTAAGAACTCGATAACAGCTCTCTGTTTACGACGCACATCACTGTCAGACGTCATTTTCGAAACTGCGTTAACCATCGGTTTTATACAAGGGCGTTTAAAAGCGGTTTCACACAAGGAGGGAAGGTTCAAACTGGAAAAATCCGGTTATGTGAAGCGCAGAAAGTTCAAACTTACGGCCCGAAAGACATTTCAACCCCATGGCCTATTATTTAGCTAAGAAAAAAGGGTGGGCAAAATATATTGAGTGCCCATAGTACTTTCGAAATAATGTATATCCGCGTTAAGTTCTGTGTATGCTTTTAGTTTTAAGTTCTAAATATCATCTTTCTGGGTTCAAAAGGACATAATATAAATTTAAAAAAAAAATCTATTTTCATATTAATTTGCTTTGGTCTCCATGGAGTGAAGTGGTTATTTGTGAATATATATATATATATATATATATATTATTATATATATATATAAAACCTTGGTTAACTTTGGTTTTGTTTCCGCCTGAATTGTCCATTCTGACGAAGGTCAAGCTTGTCACGCCACCTTAGACCTACAGTTTAACGTGAAATCCGAACCACGCCCCACCAGCACCCCAGCGTCTTAGCCACTCGGCCACCCAGGGTACCCATTTATCTACCCACCAATTTCTTTATTGTGCGGAAGGATGAACAGCGGTGTTTTGCTGCGCGCCACCTGCCGTGACTGGGTCTCGATCCCGGGTCCAATGGATTCGTAGTCAACGATGCTAACCAATACACCACCGAGGTGTATCTATAAGATATATATATATATATATATATATATATATATATATTAGTGATGTAGCGGATGTCATTTTTTTCACATCCGCGGATGCGGATGAGGATGTTTGATTTCAACATCCGCGGATGCGGATGTCTACATTTTCGTTATTTTTTAGGATATATTCGAGATTTGTTGTGTTTAACGTATATAATAAGTTATTACATAGAGAGAGCTGTAGCTATAATGTAGTATAATTGATTAATTGTACAATAATTGCTGTACTTTTCTCTGAACATATAAAATAATATCAAGCATCTAACTAATATAGAAATCAATTAGTGAATTCGTCTGCAAATAAATTCGTTATATTTTGTTGAGTTTCAGCCACAATTAGAAACCATAATTGTGTAACCAGGATGCGGGACGTGAACCCAACTCAAATGCACCCCACCGACCTCTTTCCCCAACCTCCACCCTTATAGAAAGAGATATTTAATTAGCTTCATAACTATTTATATTAAGTTTAAAGTTTTATTAGGCATATTTATAAATGAGTAATTAAAATAAAGTAAACTAAGATGTTCATCGTTTAATGTTCAAACTTAATTATAGGAAGGTTATGCTTAAGGAACATTAACTTTTCTGCCTTTTTTGCTGCCAGTCTGTTTCTCTTTTCATCATATATTAATCCAGCACTGCTAAATAATCTCTCGCTTGGTACGTTTGTTGGAGGACAGGCTAAATGTTTCCTCGCAAGTTTACTCAAGTATGGATAGATATTCTGCGTATTTTTCCACCAACTAATAGGATTGTCACATGCAGCCAGGCATTTTTCTTGGTGATAGCTCTCGATCATTTTTACTACATCGTTTGACATCGCGTAGGTCTCGTCATTGCTGCTTGACTCAAGAAACTGAGAGACAGATTCTGTGATAGATTTGCTTGTTGAAGGTGTTGGTTCTGTCACTGAAACTTTTATTCTTTTGGTGGGTGGCGAAGCGACAGATTCAAGAGATTGAAGCTCTTCAACTGCTTTGCCAAGTGATGATTTAACTCGTTCTAATGTACTAGGTGAAAATAACTTACCTTTGTAACGTGGATCTAAGTGGGTTGCAAGAGAGTAACTTCATACAAGAACAGCCTCTCGTCTTGTCGCTTGCATCACTTTTGCGCACAATGAACTAGTTCTATTAATATAGTAGAATTTGATAATTTCCGCTTATTAATGACGTTTTATCTCAACGGTCCACATCCGCACGACATCCGCAGTCCAAAGTGCGGATGCGGATGCGAGAAAATGTGCGGATGTTCCGCGGATGCGGATGTGACCTACATCACTAATATATATATATATATTATATATATATATATATATATATAATATATATATATATATATATATATATATATATATATATTACAGGGCGTCCCAAAAAAATGTATACACACTTTAACAGCTGATAGCTCAATTGATGTTTCTTTCTTTCCAAGTTAAACCCATTAGAATTAATAATGGCAGTCAGACTAAGCTTTGAACAAAGGAAATTCATTCTAAAATGCTACTGGAAGTGTGAAAACGCAGTTGAAGTGCAAAGACAGTTTAGGAGGGAGTTTCAAACAGATCCACCAACGCGACTTACCATCACTCGAATTAGAGATAAGTTTGAAGCCGATGGAACTGTTCAGAATGTCCACAAGAAGCGTTCCGGAAGACCACGGACATCGACAAGCCCCACAAAGCAAGAAAGAGTACTGGAAACGTATCACCAAAGTCCAAGAAAATCTGTGCGGCAAGCGAGTCGTGAGGTAGGAATTTCAGAATCGTCTGTCCAACGCATTTTGAAGCGCTGTCAATGGAAAAGTTACATTCCAAGATTAGTCCATGCTATTAATGAAGATGATCCGGACCGAAGAGTGGAGTATTGCGAGTGGTACTTGGCACGATGTGGATGTGGATTGGACGAAGGGGTTTCGTAGAATACCCTCCGCGTTCACCAGACCTCACACCACTAGACTTTTTTTTATGGGATACTTAAAAGACAAAGTCTACGCTATAAAACCTGCAACAGTCGCTGAATTGAGAGCAGCCATTGAACGAGAATGCACACAAATACCAAACGAAATGTTTCGTGATGTTTGCGATTCCATTGCTTCGCGTTATCAGCAGTGCCTGGACCAGAACGGACGTCAGTTTGAAAACAGGCGTTGACAAAACAATTAAATAATGTCTGTAGATTCTATTACATTTTGAAAATGAAATGTATTTTAATAAACACTGCCTTTATAAGTATTTAAAGTGTGTATACATTTTTTGGGGACGCCCTGTATATATATATATATATATATATATATATATATATATATATATATATATATATATATATATATATATATCTATGCGGGAAGGTATATTTGTAAAGATGCTAGCTTCAAACATAAAAAAAAATATATACATCTTAACAATTTTGAAAGTTTGATTTTCGTCAACTGTAAATGCTTGGTTCATTTCTTTTAAAATTGCTTGTTACTTTTCAGTCTATGAGAGAGCAAAATTTGGTGCTGCATCTACCAGCAAGATCTATGTTCACGTTTTTGCTTTCTGCCAACCCAACCGGAGATTGTCCCAAGTCAGGTTTGAGAAATTGGTCAGGGGAATAATAACGAACCCGCCGTTTTATACAGTTCTTTTCCCCAGATAGCTTTTATAAATGTTGGAGATCAAAATTTTATCGATTGGTGACTACATTCATCGCCTATCTCATTTACATTAACGGTAGCAACTGAAGTTATACGATCATCAACCAATCATTTTTGCCGTTAGATCGAGAGAGTATTAGAATTTGGCCCAACGCCCGTGGTTTAATGGGTAACACCGTTTCCCCATGATCGAAGTGAAGACACGACGGTCGTGGATTCGATTCCCGACGGCACTGGTAATAATAATACTAATATTACAGTGCTTCCATTCCTAGGGTAATTACCCTAGTCTAGGGTAATCACGTATGTCTTAGGGTAGTTCTTAGGGTAATAAAAAAATATGCAGAATCTAGGGTAATCAGACCTATCTTGTTCCAGTTCATTAAAATACAATTACATGTACGTAGGTTTGCAACATTTACCTCATTAGTATGAAAAGAAAAACACTTTGACGACAAAACTGTTCTTTTAGTTCAAACAAACGCTGGGAAGTGGTAAGAGTCCTATCGCTAGCTCAGCCTAGGTGGATACTCAAACCTTATTTATCCACACAACGCACTGCGCAGTCTCTGTCTCAGACTTGTAGTGCCACAATCGTTTGGCGGGTGAATTGGCGAGTCAACTCAAACTTTCAGTCGAAGAAGTCTTTCAAAATATAGCATAAAACTCCCAATTTTTTCACTCCTGTATAACAGGTAAGTCGCACTCCTCTCTGGAGTATTTCATATTTTAGACATAGCTTTAGGAATTTAAAGGCTAACAAGCATTAGTCACTTCCCATTTCGATTGGATAATTCGACAATTTTATGATTTAAAAAATGTGCTGTTTGCTTAATTGTGCATAAAAATTTCACCTTATTTTAGATAAACGAAAGTTTTATAAATTTTATAGGCATCATTATTGAAAGTCATATTATGTATTTTTAAATTATTATATTTTTTAAATTCCCATATTAGCTACAAGCTCAATCTGGCAACCCTACATTAGGTTATTTGAATAAGCCAACTGTTTTCCATTAAAGTATTAGTATTACTGATATTCTAACATCGACTAGTTCACCCGTGCTATATCTTCTCATGAGGATACAAAAAGTTACATTATTTGAAAGCTTGAAATATATGATTCTTGAAATAAAAATAAAACGAACCTAATAAAAGTTAGTTTAGATAGATTTACATGTATGAGACCTGATCATGTCAAAGAAAACGATATATATATTTTTGGACGGGTACTATATTTTTATTGGTGAAAATAAGGATGAATTCTTTACCAATTTAAATTCACGTTTTATGTATATTATTTGATATTCTGTAATATATATTCAACTGAATTATATGATGAGTACGTAAAAAATAGCTGTGCATTTCCTTAGAAAAGCAATTTTCCTACAAAAAAATCTTCAATTTAGTCTCGTTAGGTTAAACATGTTAAACATGAGTTATAGTCTCAAAGAAAACTTTTTTGCACAGGTACTATGCTATCTAATTTGTGAAAATAAGAAACTCCTTATCATTTTAAATGAGTGTTTTACGTATATTTTGTGATATTCTATAACCTTCGACTGAATTATATATCTCATTTGGTTGATAACATATATAAGGTTTGCATTTTAACAAAAAAAAAACGGAAATTGTCTTACAAGAAATCTTATACTTAATTATGTGTAAAATATATACGTTTTGTCATGGCTCCATTTGAGTATCTATGAAATTAATTTGTCTCTGTAGGATCACACAAAATGGATGAACATCGGCAAAGTACTTCCATTGTAGATGATCCCGTTACACCCCCTAAGAAGAAATCAAAGACCAGTAAATCACAGACTTACACATAAAAGTGGAAGGAAAGCTGGTTGTCAGAACCTCAGTTCTCTGGTTGGCTGGCGAAATCAACGAGATCAACAACACTGAAAAGCATTGCATTTTGTAAAATATGCAATCTCGATATAACCTGCGGTAAATCTGAAATTACTAGACACGGACAATCACAAAGACATAAACAATTGAGTTTGCAGATAGGTAAAACACGTTCAGTTGCAAGCTATATTTTGTCAAATGATCCTGTTGAGAAATCAGCTCGCAAAATTGAGCTCCGTATATGTGCCTTTTTATCAGAACATCATTTACCGATATCTTTGTGCGAACCATTCCTTGATCTTTTAAAAGTAATGTTTCCTGAAAATGTTCCAGTGAAAAAGGTTAAGTTGGGTAAGCAAAGATCATCTAATATTATTAGACAGGTATTCGGTAGGCATTTTGTCGATGAACTTTGTGCAGTTCTACGTGAACGCCTTTTTTCTGTAATTATTGACGAAACAACTGACAGAAGCACATGCAAACAGTTGTGTGTGATTGTACAATATTTCCATGCAGGAAAATTCGAAAGTTCATTTTTCGATTTGATTGAAGTGTGTGATAGTTCTGCAAATGGTATTTTCACGGCTCTCAAAGAATGCTTTATTTCAAGAAACATTCCCCTTGAAAATATAATAGGTTTTTGTTCGGATACAATTAATGTCATGATGGGAACCAAACATTCAGTGGCAACTTTGCTTAAATCAGTGATTCCCCATATCATCATAGTAAAATGTTCTTGTCACATAATCCATCTTTGTGCATCAAAAGCATGCCTTAAACTTCCCACATACACTGAAGATTTGTGCCGTAATATCTTTTCACATTTTAATCTAAGTTCAAAGAGGCAGCGTGCATTTCAGGAATTCCAAAAGTTTGTCGATATTGAGCCTCACAAAATCCTTTCTCCGGGTCAAACAAGATGGTTATCACTACATACATGCGTGAAAAGGTTATTGGAACAGTGGGACGCCTTACAGCTTTATTTTACACACTTGGCTTTTAGTGATCCTACTCATGTGAATGACATGATTGTTGAAGCGTTGAATAACAAGCTAACGCGCGCATATTTAGAGTTCCTAGATTACAATTTGGGCAAGTTTAATAGCTTCAACACACTCTTTCAGTCAGAATCGCCTAACTTTTTTTGTATTAAATCTGAAACTTGCAAGCTCATCCGAAATTTCTGCTCAGACTTTATGAGCACAAGCTATGTAAAAAATGCTGAAATTTCTATGCTAAATCCTATCCATCCAGCGTTTTCCAGTGCCTTTATCCCAGATGAAAGTATTTACGTTGGCTTAACTGCAGTAGATACCATAGCTGAACTGAGGGAGTCAAACACTATTACAAGGGAACAGATTTTACAATTCTTTAAGAATTGTAAGTCGTTCTTAGTAGAATCTGTTGCTCAAATTCAAGATAGGTTCTCCTTGAATGACAACATTCATGACATAGTCGCTTGTGTTGACCCTAAAGCAGCGTCAAATTTAAGACCACCATCATTAGCATTTCTTTTCGACGAAATACCGCAGCTTAAAAAATGGGCAGACAAAAATAAACTCGATGAGGAATGGAGAACACATTATTTAGACGAAGAGCTGTCATCTCAGCTTCCCTTCACTAAGTACTGGAGTATAGTATTTAGCAGGAAAAATGAAGCTGGTCTTCCTTGCTATCAAAACCTTACACTTGTTATTTCGTCCCTTCTTTCATTACCTTTCTCTAATGCTTCAGCCGAGCGGTTTTTCAGCCAGCTTAATCTCACCAAGACTTCTCAAAGATCAAGCTTGAAAAATGAAACCTTATGTGGCCTGCTACATGCTGTCTATTACCTAAAAAATAAGGTACTATCTGCTCACAATATGGACATCAATGAAAAGCTTATTAAAGCGATAAATTGCGTAAAAAGCGATGCGACATGCGCTGAATGCTCCGAGTCGAAGTAATCACGGCATATATAACAAATATAATAATATATGGTACGGTACTGGCATATACTGTAGTTTGCAGATTTCTTTTGTGTGTGTGTGGTGTGTGTTACTAGAAGGAAAATATATGTAGATACAGCCATTTCTTTAATTTTTTCCTGTTACTAGAAGAAAAATATATGTCGATATATCTAGATTCTAGAGGCTAAACTAGGAAGAAACGACCAGCAATTTTATAATATATTATATATATATATATATATATATATATATATATATATATATATATATATATATATATATATAGGGTAATCATTTGCAATCTAGGGTAATATCACTTTCGAGCTAGGGTAGAGCGAACGCGACTCCTGGAAGCACTGTCTAATAACCAAGGGATCAGCCAGTTGGCCGCAATAGTTATACCCTGAGCGCTGTGCCAGTTTCTAACTGATTACAATCATAATTTTGGCAAGAATTTTCTACTTGTCTCGCAGATTAAATAAACCATTTTACAGACGAAAAGTCTTCCATTCAGACACGCCCATGTAACAACAAACTCCGTGAAAGATTTATACAAATCTTCTTTAATTTTATCTATTTAATTAATACATTTTACACGTGATGTACACAATAACGAGAATAAGATGTAAATTCGTAGATTTTATCATGATCAACATCATTTTCTGCCATTCCTTTTCTTGGATTTTAAAATTATGTTGGAGACATAAGAAAAAAAAAATAATAGTTGTTCCAGAAGTTCCTTTAGATTCCAAAACCCTTCATGCGCAATATCGTCCATATACATTTTCCAACAATTGTGAACAAAATAACACTCGCATGCATCCAATTTAAAGGAAATATAAAGATCAAATTGAAAATGTAGAAAATAAAACACAATTCATTAACTGTGTAATTACGTTAATTAATTAGCCTAATTACCTCTGAATTCGTTATAGTATCAAAGCTTATAATGTAAATGCGTACTTCACCTTTACCATTTAAGACTGTAAAACGCTTCAATTCTTGTCAAATAAATTTACAGTTTCTTTTTTACGGAAGAAAAATAACGTAAAACCTTTTTACTGTTCAGATTACTGAGTGTAATTCATACATGTATGTACGTTGTACAACATTTTATAAACAACAGTAACTTGGAATGAATGAAAATATCAAAGGTACACAAATATAATTTCATAAAACTATTTTAACAGCTGCGGAAATGGGTTGTGACCACAAAAGGAAAACATTCTTGGTTACAAAAATATTTTTATAAAAGCATTTTATATAAATTATTTAGCATTATAATATTTCACTGCCCTCGAGTTATTATTGGTTTTGTAATGGCATATATTACACAGACACACCACACACACACACACACACACACACACACATATATATATATATATATATATATATATATATATAGAGAGAGAGAGAGAGAGAGAGAGAGAGAGGGTGTCGTCCGGTAGCTCAGTGCTTAAGGTGGCGGCTTCTGAGCGGTGAAGCTCTGGTTCGCTCCCGTCTGCTGATTCCTGGGTTGGGTTGAGTTGGCCGTTTACCCTGTTAATGCTCGGTCTAAAGGTGACCTTCGTGCACACCCACTCCGACATCGTGGGAAAATGAGCTTCCTGGCTGTTACCTTAATATATATATATATATATATATATATATATATATATATATATATATATATAGGCCTACTGAAGAAACTTATCGCTCAAATTCGAGATCCCAACCGAGACTCGAACCAAGGACCTTCAAATTATCAGCCCGGTGTAACAGGCCAAGTTATACCCTGGGTATAAACTGGTCCAGGCCAGTATATACAGTATACACACCCCAGGTATAAACTGGGGTGTAATATGGCCTGCTACACAGGCGTTCCACCACTGGACTACCTTGGTGGGTTATTATTTTCTTAGAGACTTAGATGTACGGATTAAAGTGAGGATAAACGATAAAGTTCGCTTTATATTCTGTGTAGATAAGATATGTTAAGTGATTCATTTCACGTACTTCGTTTAACTGAGGGCGTTGAGACGGGGATCGCGTCACTTCCCGGGAAAAATAAGTCCCTTTTAAAAGAACTGAGCCCACCACATTACTTGCGGCGAGCTCATCACGCATCCCCTCCTCCCCCTTCCCCATCTCTAAAAACTGTCTTCAAACAGTCCTTGCCTGGGTTTTACTGTATAAGTACAGCGTTAATTTATATACTGCTTCGTTTCTTCCGGTGAAGTTTGTAATATATTAGCGTATAACTATATACGAAAGCCTATCTTATGCATTTCGACTCTTTTGATTAACTCAACTCAAAGATAATGGAAAGTATCATTAAAAAGCGATCAATCAGTATTTTCGTTTAAGTTGAAAATGTTAAAAAGTAAGCTAATTTTTTTCTTACTCCTAATTAACAAAAAGAGAATGATGTATTCCAGCGATCCGCAACAAATTGTGGTGCAACATGATTGGTTGGTTGTAAGGTTGTTTAACCTCCTTCCCAACACCTAAGGTCACACGACGGAGGAGACCTACAGCTTTACGTGGGATCCGAACCACGGTCGCTACATAAACTGGACGCAGAAGACTGTTTCCCACCCAATTACTCTCCAGGCCCAGTGTCGCTTAACTTCGCTGATCAATGGGAAGCGGTGTTACAACACGAGGTGACCCCTATAATAGGTGATGCTAATGCTTGACGGTACTCGATTCTTTTGTTAAATTGAATAATAATTAATTAAAATATATACCAATAAATGTACGCACTTTGTGTTAAATGCTTTATTGAATTACTGTACTTGGGTAGTTTAACTGTACATGGATGTAAAATAATGGTAATGTATAAATAGGTCTGTCCCGAAAAAATATGAGGTTAGTACGGTAGGTTTTGTTTTACTGTAGGGGTTACAAAAGAAAATAAGTTAAGGATCCACTGCTACAGTCTGTGTATATTGTTATGTGTAATGGATGCTTACAAAGGTGCACTTAGTTTTTTCATCTTGTGTGTCTCGCATGCAGGGAAACTTATGCAACAACTTATGTTGGGAAATACGCAGAGAAACTTGTGCAGCAACTTGTGCAGCAACTTGTGCAACACCTTATGTATCGCATGCAGGGAAATTTATGCAACTTATGTGTCGCATGCAGGGAAACTTATGCAATAATTTATGTGTCGCATGCAGGGAAACTTGTGCAGCAACACAAACAGGAGCAGTACCAGGAGAAAAGATTCATTTATTTTACATATTTTTTTAATGTTTAGGTCTCCTTAATAATTAGTGAAGAGGACCAGAAACTGGTACAGCGCGAAGGCCAGAATAATGAGCCCATCGCGCTAACACTTGGATTATTATTATTTATTGCCAGCATCATCGGGAATCAAACCCCGATCTCAGTGTCTTCACTCCGCTTACGAGGAAACGGTGTTACCTACTGAACCACGGGCGCTGGCTTTAGGTCTCCTTGGTTTATTGATAGGCCATTGGACAAGCTGTCGGAAGGTCCTGGAGTCGATCCCGCAAATAACGTGAAATTCTGGACAAAATTCTTAAACTAAATCGCTTGACGAGGATTGTTTGCCGATAACTTAGGAAAGCGAATAGTTTAGAGGTTAGTACCCAATGACCAATGTAAACTTTTTATCCTTTATTTTATCCTCGTTTTCCCCCTAAAATTAAAACCCATTTCCTTTATTTATTGCTTATTTTTTAATACGTTATTTACGATATACGTCGAATATATTCAAATTAGGGCATTCGAAAGCGGATAAACTATATATATATATATATATATATATATATATATATATCGAGCGTTTTATATTTAATTTGTAGGAAAAAGGATTGCTTTATCCTGTCTCCCCCATTTTACTATAATCACTAATAATATTCTTTGGACGAGTTTCTTCTCGTCGTGGCCACGTCGCTACATCACTTCCAGTTAGATCAGCGAGACAAAGCGACGTTGGGCCTGTTCAGTAGTTTGATGGGTGACGGTCCTCTAGTTTAGATGATGTAGGGACCCGCAGATGGTTCGGATCCCACTTAAAATAATAGTACCCCTCGGTCACATGACCTTTGAAGTTATTTCACAGCTTTTGTAACGGTAAACATTATTTTTTGATAAATTAATCTTATTTACTTGAGAATTCAAAATTCGGATCACCTGAAGATCCGTCACCCCAGCCTTTTTGGTTAGCTTTGTAAGGCTAACTAACGAAAATATCACGACCTAACCTAACCAATCATCAAGGGCGTACAGTTGACTTAACGATTGGTTAGGTTAAGTCGTGATATTTTCGTTAGTTAGCCTTATAAAGCTAACTAAAAAAGGCTGGGGTGACGGATTTTCAGGTGATCCCAAAATTCACGTTCGAAAACTTCAGTTAATTGAAAAATTCTTCTTCAGAGAACTAGACCACTTTAAATTCAAATATCCCAACATGGTATTTCTTCAAAACAGCAAATGATGAACATCATACAGTTAAGATGTTTAAAGTGAGGTACTTCAAGGCTTTCCTCAAATATTTGACCTCATGATCTCACCTTCGATTGGCCATTGTTCGGAATGAGGTATGATGGTGGTGATGAATGAAGAACAGTTTCGGAATGAGGTACGATTCTGGTCTACGTATTTTTTTTTAATTTGTCTTTACATACTGATTAATTATTTGTAATCACTGTTTTTTTTAAACCAAATTATGTGTATTGCGATATATCGTCCATTTTAAAATTATGTAGTGAGGTTTTTACAATTAAAAATTAATCAGATGGTCAGATGGAATTCCAATACTTTTAATTAATTACGAAACCAGATAAATTCAGTATAATGTGTCAGTCAGTTACACGAAAATAAATAAAAGAAAAACGATGTAAAATTTAATCGGGCCTTAAAAAAAATTTTTTTAAAGTTCACGATTATTTGATCGGGCATGTAAATCATTAAAAAAATTAATAATTACATTCAAGAATAACTGTGAATAAAGAAAATATACAGGGTGACGGGTAAATCAATGTACGGTTTCATTTAATGGCTACATTTCATCCTCCACTAACTTATGGCACACCGATATATATAATATATATATATATATATAATATATATATATATATATATATATATATATACAAAAAGTAAATGGAATGAAAAATTTAAGTGTAATAGAAATAAAACAAAATATATATATAGCTTCAAACGACAGAAATACTTAATAGGGAATCTAACTGCATTTGGCAATGAGATGTGTGCGCAGAATATGTAATTCCAATCCCCACTCCCCCCCGCCCTCAGGAAAAAAAATTGAATTTAAAAAAATGAAAAACATTTAGTTGCAAAATATTTGTATAATTAAATTTTTATTTATCGGCTATTGGATATTTTTTTTTTTTAGCTGGGGAGGTCTATAGTTTGGAAAGGGTGAATCTGTTCCATCCCAATCTCCCCCCCCTCCCCCGTATGGCATTTAATTAATTTATATTATAGATGAGTATTTGAAATTTTATTTATTTATTTGTTTTTACAAAAAAAATCTCCGGTATAACATTCGTTATATTATTTTACGTGTATAACAAATACAAGGTATCCATAAATTATCTTTACAAATTCAATTAAAATTCAATTGAATTTGTAAAGGTAATATTTATGGACACCCTATTTCTCCCCGTATTGGTTTTCATTCATTAAAATTATCCTAAGTTCATGACACTAACCTTTGTTTGGGACTGTAAAAAAACTAACTGTAGCAATTACAGTTATGCATTACAGAGAAAAAGATCGAATGAAATAAAGTCAAATTCGATTTAGTTCCCTTCGAGACAATTCCCCTTTGACTTAATTTCATATTATTTCATATATAATACTTACGGAATTTCATGTTTTCATATATCCTGTATATCAGGGATTCCCAAACATATTTTATTCTATACCACCAACTGTACACCAAAACAGGAAACGTGACGTACCGTCACCCACAAATTTTATCAGGGCAGACGTTACCATTATTTACACGCCATGTGTAATTAAACTGTCCTTTGTACAATAATTCAATAAAGCATGTAACGCAAAAGGTATAGTTTATTGTTATGTACTACTGAGCAGTAGCTCGAGTATTAGAGTTTGGGAATCCCTGTTCTATTATACAGGGTGTTTCAAAAGTCCGGGATCTTAGGAAATATTTTTGATGTTCATCAAAAATATTTCCTAAGATTTCGGACTTTTGAAACAACCTGTATAATTCATATTTATATCTTATGCGTGTGTCATTTGTTATAAGAGACAACGAACTATATGATAACGAATTATATGGTACCACCGAAATAGGACTAAAATGAAAATATGGTTTTGTTATTAACTTCACTGTTACGCCAAAAAAGTATTTAAGTTAACTAACCCTCTTTTTATTACTTCACCCTTCTGCATTTGGTAGAAAATTAGTGAACTTTCAACTTTCAACCATATTACTGTTTTCAACAGATCCTGTTTCCATGGTTATACATACGGTAAACTAATAAACTGCTTTTTGGGGGAAAAAGGAAGGGCGTTTGACTTGCTTTGTAATGGCAAAAGTCTTGTGACGGAGGGACCTACCATTTTATGTGGGATCCGAGCCACGAGTCATTACATCATCTGGACGCAGAAGACGGTCACCTATCCAACTACAACCCAGATCCAATGTCGCTTAATTTCGCTGATCTACGGGAAACGGTGTTAAGACATGACCACGATGTAACCCAGTAAACTACGCCCCGTACTTTTGACCAGTTGTCTTGGGTAATTCTACGTTCCAGTAATGACTGCGTTCTTCCATAGACAATAGGTAAAGATAAAAGAAGTCTTTATACGGATGCATTACCATGATTGGTTGGTTGCATAAAATTGGCAGTCTCTTTAATAATGTTTTTCAAATATTAAAGGCCCCTGAGGTGAATCAACACGGATTTAAAAAAACATGCAACAATTTTCCGATTGAAGTTTTGTTCGCCCGTCCATACTACTTTGTTCTTTGAATTGTATGAGGCAAACGACGTCGAAAATTAAGATAGGGAGATTATTGTTTAAAGAAAGACGAGTAACATGGAAGTTATTCAGATAATAATCAACGTTTTATTACGGAGCCTACTGAGCTAACAATAGGCCTCATGGGATTATTAACTTTGTGTTTTTTTACTAAACCGTACAAATATGATAGTGACGGATAGCATGGATTTTAATGACAAACTGAAGTTTCCTAATGACCCTAATTTCAAATTGGTAAGTTTTGATGTATGCTCGTTATTCACAAAAGTCCCTGTTGATGACCGGCTTGATTTTTTTAAAAGATAAGATCTCTAAATATTCTTTCCCTATTCAACACAACACTCTTATTGAGTTAATTAAGCTTTGCGTCAAAGATTGTAAATTTCAGTTTCAAAATAAGTTGTATGCTATGTCGTTTGGATTGGCGACGGGAAATCCCCTCTCACCTGTATTAGCTAACTTATATAGGGAATTTTTTTAAAGCAGAATTTTGCCTACTATTGTTAATTTTAAACTTGTTTGGTACAGGTATATAGATGATATTTTATGCCTTTGGCCTAATAATTTGGATGTTGACTTATTTCTTGGTAGGCTCAACAATTTAGTCCCATCTATTAAGTTCACGGTTGAAAAAGAAAGTGATGGAAGCTTATCTTTTCTGGATCTAAAAATTCGGAGATGCTTTAATCAGTTCAAATTTGAAGTTTATCGTAAGTCTACTAATAATAACTCTTATGTGCATACTTATTCTGACCATCATCCCTCGATTAAATCTTCTATTTTCTCTGCTATGTTTCTTAGAGCATTGAGAGTTGTCAGTCCTGAATTTTTAGATTCCGAGTTATGCAATATCATGAATATTGGTACTAAATTATGTTATCCTATTTCATTTTTAGATAACTGCCTTAAGAAAGTCAAGAATAGGTATTATAATAGTGTAACTGTAAAGGAATTTGAGCGTAAAAATATCCTTAGCCTACCTTATGTTAATTTTCAATATCTTCCGACTTTATTTAAAGCAATTGGTATCAATGTAGTCTTTAAGTATAATAATACTGTTAAAGCACGCCAAATAAAGAATGTGGTTGGTTGTGTGTATTCGATCGGATGTACACAATGTAACTCAGTATATATAAGCCAAACGGGTAAAACGTTAGATATTAGGGGTAAAACAGCAAAAATATGCGTGTAGTACATCAAATATTTCTAATGCATTGTTTAACCATGTGTATATATGTAATCATAGCATCAAGTAGGATAGTTCTAAAGCGCTCGTTAAAAACACAGACACAAATGAAAGGAATATTCTAGAATGTGCATTTATCCATTTTAAAAATAATTTCAATAACAGTGCGGGAATGTATAAAATTGATAATATCCTGTTAAAATTCTTTTTGCCTCTCATTAACTCTTGTTAATTATGTGCTAATCCTTTTGTTTTTCCGTCCCTTCATTCCCTGACGAGGTGTACTTCTGAATACACGAAAGGCCTTGGAATTATTTTTCTTTTTCCTTGTGGGTTTGCACCATTCATTCATTTCACGTGTTTAATTGTGAAATTAATCCCATATATCGGGTGGCCACAAAAAACTTTACTTAATTGAAAGTTTAATAACTGCAACAATTCAAAACTTATGCGATTGAGATTTTGCACACATTAACAGATGCATATAATCTATAATTGCTGGAATTTTCAAATATGTAGGTTCTATAGTTTTGTTACAGTGAACAATTTAAAAGCATATGTCTAAAAATAGCATGCCTGTGTGCATCTGACACGTACGTGCGCTAGCGTAGGCTAAACCTAATGTAGCGTAGTATGACACGCGCGCTGGCGTAGGCTGAACCTAATGTGAATTTGCTTTCTTTCATTTTTCCGCTAAAACCCCGCCAGCATGACGTTAAGTAAAAGTGATAAAGCCATCATAGAAGCATGTGTCAAGGAAAAAGGTTGGAATGGAAATAGGATTGTCCGAGAATTCCCCGCAAAGAACTGGACTCGTCAAAGTGTTTATAACTTAATAAGAAAGATAAAGGATACTGGATCAACAGCTACAAAACCCGGCAGCGGCAGGCCCAAAAGTGTTTCAACAGAAGAAAATAAGGCTGCCGTGGAGGAACTGATTCAATCCTAGGAGAATACACCAGGAACTCATCGCTCCCAGAGACAGATTGCGTACGACCTTGGGATTTCTCGCTCCTCTGTACAAGGGATTGTAAAACGTTTGAAATTGAAGGCCTACAAGAGAATTCGAGTTTCTCGGCGTGATCAGAATGTAAGACAGCGTAGAAAGACCCGCTGTAAATCCCTATATGAACGCTACTCAGCTGAAGACGTGCAAAAAGTTGTGTTTACAGACGAAAAGGATTTCACGTTGGAGGTGGCCAAAAACAGGCAAAATGACAGGGTTTATGGTTCAAGGAAAAAGGACATTCCTCCCTCCAGGCTTTATCATGAAACCTCACGATTCAGCAGAAAAGTAATGGTATCGGCGGGAATTTCATGGAAGGGGAAAACACGAATTCATTTTATTGCCACAAACGAAACTAAAGTTAACTCTGAGCGCTACATCAACCTGTTAGATAATGGGTTACTTCCTGATTGTCGTCAGCTGTATCCTGATGAGGCCTACATTTTCCAGCAAGATGGGGCACCCGCCCATACAAGCCGAGCGACCCAAAATCATCTAGAGCAAGAGACCACTAATTTTATCAAAAAGGATGAATGGCCGCCTCAGTCTCCCGACTGTAATCCGATGGACTATTCAGTAGGGATTCCCTCATGGTGAAGGTTTACGGCAGCCAGAAAGACAAATTCACCGAAGATGAACTTAAGGAGAAAATCGGTAGAGCATGGGAGGATATCACCTTAGATGAGGTTCGAAAGTGCATCTCCTCGTGGAAGAAGCGATTGAGGGCAGTTTACCAACAGGGAGGTGGTCACATTGACCATTTGTTTAAGTAAATTTTGTTAAGTTCAAATTCATTTTCTTCGGCATGCTATTTTTAGACATATGCTTTTAAATTGTTCACTGTAACAAAACTATAGAACCTACATATTTGAAAATTCCAGCAATTATAGATTATAACCATCTGTTAATGTGTGCCAAAGCTCAATCGCATAAGTTTTGAATTGTTGCAGTTATTAAACTTTGAATTAAGTAAAGTTTTTTTGTGGCCACCCGATATATATATAATATATATATATATATAATTATATATATATACAGTATATGTATATATATATATATATATATATATATATATATGACATTTTTAAAAGGTCAATTATTTCACTTTAAAAAAACATCATTTAGTAACATTAATTGATTTTTAAATAATGTTATAAGAACTGTAGGGAAAATGTATGAAAATTACAAAAATACTCAAAACAGTATTTATTAATGATCCATTTGGAAAATTTGGCGACCTCCTTTATCAAATATCCAAGAAAAAGCTCGCCAAAAAATCTGAACTTTCTAAAAAAATCATAAAAAATTAGTAATTGGTAATAGTGCGTTCGTCTCTAGCTATTTTATTCTTTTTGGTGACAATAATAAAATTTAAAAAAAAATTACTGTTTATTAATTTTTTATGCTTTGTAGAGATTTTACGTTTCTAGGCGAACTTTTCTCCGAAACTGTATATTAATAACAGTAATGAAAATCATTAAAAATAAATGTCTATCGCTGTAAACAGTAAAATTCGTAACACATTCAAAGTACAGTATTTAGATTTTTTTTTTATGTCGGAAGGGCGAGCGCCCGCAAAAGTGACCCCTCCACAGAAGACAGAGGGAGCCAAAAACAAGGTTTCCAAGGCTCAATGATGCCATTTTTTTTTAAATATAAATTTTGGAAAGGTTGTGTTGTGTGAAAAATGCATGTATGTTTAGTGAGGAATAGAGGGAAAAGCGTGTGTTTCAGAGCATGGTGGACTGCTCACAGGGTAGATGAGACACGGAAAAAGATCAGCTAAGGAGGACAGTAACAGGAGAAACGGGAGTTCCAGCACTCCCTGACTCCTGCCTAACATCCACCCCGAAGTACTTCCCTGGTCGACTGGTGTCTACAATCTCCTCCTATCTATTTGTAATTTTAATGTTCCAAGTAATAAATTAAGAGTTCCTAAAACTGACCATATACGTAGGTTCCCCTTTGGGTATATAGCTTTCTGGTATATAGGGTTAAAAAGAGAGCCAGCAAATTCCCGGTTAGTGTCTATGTGGTCTCCAGTTGGGAACTTAATTTTTTAAAGCAACTTTTTTTTTAACCTATTTTAACATATAATAAGGGGACCAAACGACTTAAAATTTTCATATCATGCGGAACTTTATAGTTTACAGTGTATGGCATTTGTCATTTACCATACGCCATTTACCATTTACGACCTTGATCTATTAAACATTGCTATTTACAACCAAGATCTATTAAACAACATCATAACTATTTTTTTTCCATTTTACTATAAATAGAAAGACAAAAGGAAGGAGAATGGTAAAAAAATGAAAGAATAAAGTCAGGCAACTTCAGTACAATGAAAATGCATCCAAAACATTATCCCCGTTTATTTTCAAACATTTTTCCGCTTTTAACTGCTTTTGCTCTAACGAATAATGACACAAAAAAATTCAGCGCGTTTAGAAATTCCAAAACAACCTCAATCATTTGATTCAAAGATTTCGGATTCTTGCCTCGCCTCTCTCATTCCTAAAGAATTACTTTACGATTGGCAGAAACAAGTTTTAACGATACCCTTTATTTGGTTTTATTCAAAGCAATAGAAGACACAGTTTCCCATTAAACATATCTCAAATCATTCCTTTGATAAGTATTTATCCTCCAATAAGCTTAATGGATTTGAAAAGAAAATTTGCTGCGTGGTAAGTATCAAGTGCCGCTTTGTTTTTGAGTTTGTAAGTTCTATTCAAATGTTTATTCGGGATATAAAGTTCAGAATGATTTAAACTATGACAGAAATATGTTCTGCTCATAATGTTACGAAGTTAGGAAAGATATTGCTTTACTTTCGAGCGTTCTCCGATGGTAGGCGTCCCAACCTCGGTCAATGATCAAAGAATCGGAACAATTTCTTCATAAACTCTGCCATACAAAACGACCTCAGTTTCATTCAAATTGTAAATAATGCTTTTGTATCCGAGATAAACGTAACGCATTTGTTGATATGTGCCGACAACTAAGTACGGGAGTTTAGCATGTATTAAGGTACATTTAAAACCTTAGACAGTTCAAAGAGTACTGCCGCTTCATTAAAATAAAAAAAACCACACACACACACACACACACACACACACACACACAGTTTTTCAACTCGAAAATCCTTTAAAATCAAATATCTGCTCCCTTGGCAGATGTATCACGGCACTTTCTCCACACCTACTGTTGCTTCCCAAATAGAGACTTTGGCATGATTGTTAAAATGAGAGCAATGTTGTGAAAGTGTTGCGAAACTTTCTTTCACAACTTGAAAGAAGAAACTCCAAGCTTGAAAATAAAACGTAGCCGGTTGCAATAGACCCATTGTTCAAGAACTTTAAGTTTTTTAAATTTTTACATGACTACATTTTGGTACAGTTCCCTACATATAGCCTATATAATTTTATTAAGCGAGTTTGTAATTATTATTATTATAATATATATATATATATATATATATATATATATATATATATATATATATATATATATATATATATATATAGATGTAGTGGCGCTCATAAGTATTCGTACAGAGAAATATTTCAGTGACATTCGTCCTTATCTTTTGTACCATGCATAGGATAGTTATGAAAAGTTTACCGTTCGTTTGAAAAAATTTAACAAATAAAAAAATTAGTTCAGCTCAAACATGTAAAATATCAAAGAATTTGAGGAAAAAATAGTTAAAATGCAAAAGTTTTCATACATTTATTTACAAAATTATTTAATACTTTGTGTCTCCACCTCAGGCTTGAAGAATTAAAAATTGTTATCAGTAGTTAGCTGTTTATTGATGAGAGAGTACTGCAGTGGTGGGCAAAAAGTAATCGATTACAAATAAAAATTACTGATGTCTGAAAAGTAACTAAAAGTATAAAGTAGAAATTACTTCTCTCGATTAATTATAATATAATTAATCCAGAGAAGTAATTTCTACTTTATACTTTTAGTTACTTTTCAGACATCAGTAATTTTTATTTGTAATCGATTACTTTTTGCCCACCACTGGACTACTGACTACTCTGAATTCCAGAATTTTCTCTTTGAATCTTCATGGAAGACGGATTACTGTACAAACCATTAGTAAGCAATGGATGGTAGTGGTAAAGAGCTGTCTACAGATCTTAAGAGATCTGTTATTGCTGCACTCGAGTCTGGAAAGAGTTAGAGGAAGAGAGGAGAGCTACTTCGAATGTCATTTACAACGGTTGCTGCTGTTACAGAAAAATGGAAAGGCTTTGGAACAATCAAAACTCTATCAAGGTGTGGACGACCTTGCAAGATTTCAGAAGTATAGCTAAATGGATTGAAAGAATGACTGTAGCGAATCCACGAGTAACTGCAGGTGATGTTTGCCAAACATTAAGACTGTCTATGATCGATGTCCACCACTCAACTGTACGTCGTAAATTCAGAAAGAATGGTTTGCAGGGAACAGTTGCACAAAGAAAACCTCTGCTACGAAAAGCGCAAAAAGAAGCTCGTTTAAAGTATGCCAAGGATCATCAAAATGAGGGATTCGCATTCTGGAAGCAAGCTCTCTGGACAGACGAGACCTAAACTGAATTGTTTGGGAACAATGAGCAACGGTATGTTTAGCGAAAATAAAATACTGCATTTGAGGAAAAAAGCATCCATCCTACAGTTAAACATGGTGGTAGTTTGCTTCTTTGGGGATGCTTTAGTACTTCTGGTCCAGGAAAGCTTGTTGTCATTGATGGAATCTTGAATTCGAAGAAATATCAGGAAATTTTAGAAGATGTATTGCTTTCAGTTGAGGAGTTGCAAATGGGTTGCAGTTGAATACTGCAACAAGATAATGATCCAAAACATGAAAGTAAGAGAACCATGAAATGGCTTCAACAAAAGAACTTCAAACTTCTCGAGCGGCCCAGTCAAAGCCCAGATCTCAATTTAATAAAGAATTTATGGTTTGATTTGAAAAAAGCTATCCGCAAAAGAAACCCTTCGAATCTGAATGAATTGCAACAATTTTCTTTCAAAGAATGGGCTAAAATTTCTTCGAAGAGATGTCGAAACCTCGTAGAAAAATACCCAAAACGAATCATTGAAGTCAGTCAAGCAAAAGATGACACAGAAAGTACCACATAATTTTGTAAATAAATGCACAAAACCTTTTGTATTTTATTTCTTTTTATCTTCCTGTTAAATTTTTCCAAACGAACGGTAAACTTTTCGTAACTATCCTATGCATGGTACAAAAGATAAAGACGAATATAACTGAAATATTTCTCTGTACGAATACTTATGAGCGCCACTATTTATATACAGGGTGTCCCGTAAGTCTGGACCCATAGGGAAAAATAATAAAATTACAAAATAGTCCAAAAATTTATTACATAATCTGTTCAAAGTGTCCGCCGTTGTGTCGCACACATAGTTGAAGACGCAATCTCCACTGCGACAGCACTTTCTGAATCACAGTCGCAGAAATTTCTTGACACGCCTCCACAATGCGTGCTTTAAGGTGGAAAATGTTCTGAAGTTTGACCTCGTACACTTTGGCTTTCAAGTGGCCCCACAAATAAAACTCCAGCGGAGTAAGATCATAATAAAAAAATAATAAAAATAATAATAAAAATAATAAAAAAATATATTATAAATAAATTTTTAGACTATTTTGTAATTTTATTATTTTTCCCTATGGGTCCAGACTTACGGGACACCCTGTATATATATATATATATATATATATATATATTAGGGTGTTTCATAAATTAAAAGTTTGGAAAAATTTTAATCCACATGGATCCCCTTGTTCCATTTGCTGAGGAGACTGATAAACCGAAGTATTAATTCAATAGTTTAAAGTTTACGGGTCCCCAGTTTGATGCTCTGGCAGATCATAAACGGAAAAAATTAAACAAAAATCTGTCAATGAATTTTTATTCAACAAACGAGTACCATTTCACTACACATTTTCACAAAGATACAAAAAACATAACCACTTCTTGCGAATCATTTGTCCATGAAATCCTTCTTGGTTTTATTCGGGTATTTCGCCCTATGCTGCATCACAGTTTTGAGCAAATACTGCTTCTGCTCTTCGTTCTTCGTCAGAGAACAGTTGAACTCTTTGGTGAGCGCGATGGCTCTTTCGGCCCGATCGTTGACGATTCTTCATCATTTCCTTAGCCTGTGAATGAGCAATGTCCATGATCTCCTTCGCTATTGCCTCCTTGAACATCGCCTCCTTCACTCGGAAGGACTCTGCTTTATGTGACTTGTGCTTCACAAGCCGGTCGTATTCCTTGAGAAGGGATTCCATCTTCCTCAAGGCCGAATCTCGACGCATCATGGGGATTCTCGCTCTCTCCCAAAATATGAGACAGGCATCCAGGCACAGGTTCAGGCATTTAGTACGTCCAAATTTTTGCTCCTTTTGGTGGTAAAAGTACTTTTTGAGTACTTGCAACTGAGTTGGAAGGCCACTTGATGTGATGTTCGCATCCGTCTGGCCAATAAGAAACACTTCTGTTTTCGCTCTGGTAGACACCTGGAAAAGAAAACAAACTAAATAATTCCACAGAAATAATTTCACATCGTAATTAATTTCATTAATTAAATAAAGAAAAGCAGTAACTGGGACTCGAACCAGTGTCATAGCCGTTTGGCGGCATCGCTCAAGTCGGCGTACACAGCACGCTATCCACTACACCATCTAGGGAGTGGATAGCGTGCTGTGTACGCCGACTTCAGCGATGCCGCCAAACGGCTATGACACTGGTTCGAGTCCCAGTTACTGCTTTTCTTTATTTATAAAACTGATACGTGTACACTACGTTCTCTTTGACAATTCATTAATTAAATAAATTTCAATACCGCAGTAAAATTACATTAATTAGTATCATAAATAATTACCAGCTTAGTTGTCCAATATGCAACAGACTAATTAATTTCATGTAATATTAATAATAAATATCACTACCACAGTAAAATGACAGAAATTAAATAATAATAAATTTCAATACCACAGTAAAATGAGATAATTAGTAGCATTATAATTACCTCCATAGTTGTCCAATAGGCTATACAACACGAACCGCTCAAGTGACGAAGAAAACCGTCTTCACTGCAGGCAGGCGAGAAATGAACTGACAAAAAGTCGTCAAAGTTGGGGACCTCTAAATGCAGCGCGATCTGGTTCAAACTTGCACAAACGTGTTTTCTTGTTCTTTAGAATACGGAGAAACGTGTGGATTAAAACTCCAAGCTCATTTTTATTTTACCCTATAGGTATGAAACACCCTAATATATATATATATATATATATGTATGTATGTATGTTTCTTTATTGAAGCTTGTACATTACAATCATCACTACGGAATTATTATATTTGATTGCAGACAAACTCCAAATGAACGTAGGAATGAAAAGAAATATAAGTAATTGAAATTCTTAATGTAAATCATTAAATTATTAAGAAGTGAGAATGATAAAATATATTTCAGGCACAGGTGCCAACAGAGGTAGAAACGTGACTGTAGTCTAACTGCATACCTGTACATATACCCGTATTATATGACACCTGAAATGCATTTTACTTTTTTAATGAATAAATTTTATTTTTTAAAAATTCATTTTTATTAACATCATAATTCCAACTGTTTTCAAGTGCATCAATCATATTGTTATAATGTTCTATAACTTGTGATCGGCACGATCTTCCCGATTGGAAACCGTGCTGGTTCTCACTGAATCTTTCCTGTTTCCAAAAAGGCATACATTTTTTTTTCTCCAACTACTCTCTCAAATATGTTGGTGAGATGAGATGTCACTGACACTGGTCTCTCGTCTTTTGATCGAGATCTGTCTTCTCCTTTTTTACAGGGACAAAGTTCACCCTCTTCAGGATGCTCGGTATTTCTCCTGTGACCAGAGATCTCAATACCAATACAGGGGTGTAACTACTTCCTTCCTACAGTTTTTAATCATCAAAGAGTCCCATTTGTCCGAACCTGCAGCTGAATGTGATTTAATTTGTTTTATAGTTCATGTTATATATTCTGGGCAAAGTGAGAATCAGTTATATTCTCTCTTTGTAGCCTTTCTTCAAAGAAGGTATTGTAATCAGAGACCACTTTGTCACTTTTTGGGGTAGTGAAAACTGATTCATATTTCAGATATTTCCTTTAGATCGGTTAGTCTATTATTTTTATTCCTTAAGGGCCCGATAGTGGCGCGAGTTCCTGTTTTTCTTTTCGCAAAGTTATATAAGTATTTTGGGTTTTCGTTTATTACTTTTACAGCATCTTCCTCTTCCCTCTCTGAATGATCCTAAAGGAGAGATTGTAATTTTCTCATCGATTCTCTTTAGCTTTTCTTGTATTATTTTTCTGTCATTGCTATCTGTCCAGTTTATTAATTTTGCAGCTGCTCTCTTGCGAAATATTGTTCGCCTTTCCATCTCGAAATAGTTCCTCATTCTCTTTTCCTGCTCTTTTAAAACATATTTTCCAAATATTGTAGCGTAATTTCTTCTGAGATTATTAGTATCTCTTCAGTTGTCCTATCACTGAATACTGTTTTCCAGTCTAAATGAGTCACACTTGATCTGATTTCTTCCCAATTTATCGTCATGAAGCTTAGGTTAAAAATCTCAAATTTGCTTCCTTTTTTGATGTGCATATTTTCTTTTAAGGCTGTCGTCATATTAGTTGATATCTCAATAATGTTTTGGTCAAATTTAATCGTTGGGGTTACTTTTTTCATCAATTAGGTTGCTGTTGTCCGTGAATACCAGATCCAAGCACTTATTTTTCTAATGTTCTCCGTTTTTTCTGCCAACAAATTCATTCGTTAAAGCCATCAGCACATTTGCTAGTTCTTAGCCCTCTCTTGTGCCCCCTTTGTCTTTGTTATACGAGTATATATATTTCTCCTTACCCTTTTGTACTTTATAAGTGGGAAATTAAAGTCTCCGCAGAGCATTATATAGGAGTTGGGGAGTTTAAGGACTTTACTTATTATTGTTTCTGCCATACGAGTCTCACGCGTGTAAACAGCACAGCCACCTTTTCGTCTTTCTGTTCTGTCGGCTTACAGGATGCTATAACCATCTATTTGTATTTCATTTTTATCTATTCAGTACGCACAGTTTTCTCAGTCTCCCTGGCAGTTCTAAAGATGCGTTTTTGTGAGGCACTTGATGTCAGCCCTTGTTTCATCCATAAATCCTTTCAGGTATGAAACTTTTCTTTACCGAGAGGTTCGGTTTTAGCCCTTGAATCTTTGCCAGGACCATATTTATGTTTACAGTTTTGCGTTGTTTCTTGTGCATTCCAAATTCGTTATCTTTCAATGTCACATGTTTTGTAGCCCTATGGTCCTCCGGGAAAGATCTGTTTTCGTTTAATAATTTGGTAGCTTCTTGCTGATAACGGTTTGGTTCAGAGGTTTTCAAATGTGTTGACTGTATGTATTGTATGAGGCTTCGTAGCCTATCGTGTCGGCGATGTAAAAGAAAATTGCTTCGTGGTTTGCACTCATAGGTTTCTTATCAATTTTCCTATTGTTCTTAGAGTTTGTCGGAGGTGATGGTAGTAGCACTTTTTACTGTATTTGCAGTTCCCATGTCTAGCATAATTTTTGCAAATGGTCGGGTGGTAGAATTTGCAACTGTCACCGAATTTACAGTGACCATTACCATAATAGAATTTACACACGATTGATTGCTCATATACAGTCTTTTTCTATATCTGCAATTATCACTTGCATAGTACCTGCATAGAGTTTCTTACATATTCTTCCTCCAGGGCATTGTTTTTGGGGTTTGTTTCATTTCCTGATCTGGAGATAACCTCTGTATATTATCGGGGTTACTCTTTCGATCTTTGCTATTTACACTGGGCGTCCTCCGTCTGAGCTTCGTGTTATGTTTCGTACCTCTATTTCACTCTCAATATATATATATGTTATATATATGATGAAAAAACCACGAAGGAAAGAAAACACAGAATATATATATATATAAAACTTTTTCTTTGATTCCTAAAAGGAGTTCAGTCTTTATTTTGATCTATCTTAACTAAGCTTGGGTGAACGTTTTATATATACCGTACATGACACAATGTAATACAGAGCTACATATAACTTCTAAAATATGCGAGACTGCGCAATGCATGTATTACGACATCCTCTTCGTTTTTTCCCCGCATAAAGGGAGGGGGTGTAGGAGGGACCTAATTCCCCTTCAGAGGTTCCTTGATCCACGACTTCATTTACAGAGACAGAAACACATTCTGGAAGGATAACTATTTAACAAGAGCATCTCCATATAAAAATTGCCATACATTTTCTTTTCCAACAACTTTACTGCCATCTTTCCCTTTTTCCAAGTAGCAAATTTTATTATTTCTTCCGAGATTAGATTTTAATAGTTTATTTGCTGTATATTTTTGCTGTTCGTAATAGAGCATAATAAACTAAGGCGGATACATGCGGTTAGTTAATATGTTCGTGTATATATATATATTCCCTGAAGAGAAATTGAAATAAACTAGGAGACTTGAAAGAATTCCTTCCCTAATTTCCTTTGTGGATAAAATTAATGTCATATATATATATATATATATATATTTAAATAATAATTTATTTTATATATATATAGGGGGGGGAAGAGGGGGAGTAAAAGGTCTGACCTCCGTTAAGCGAGGAATCACCACATGGAACAAGTGAAGGGTTGAAAAGGAAGGTATATAATCTGACACAGCGCTCAGGCCAACTGATGCAGTCCATTTCTGTAACTTCTCTTATTTTTTACCAGCACCATCGGTAGTCGAACCCAAGAACTCAATATCTTCACTTCGCTTATGGAAAACGATATTACTCATTAAGCTACGGACGCTGCGCATATATAATATATGGAAACATACGCATGAGCCCGCGTGGTTCTTGTATAAAACAAAAATTTGTCCTCCAAATTCGAACTCGAAACCTCTTGATTAGGAGTCGTGAGCACTATTCTCACCTACGGCGTAATAGAAGTTAACACAACCTGTTATATAAAGGGTGTCCCAAAAGTCTTGGAGGGTTTTTTATTTGGTTATAACTTTTTCTTTTGTGATTAATTTGTTCATTTTTCATTTTCAATTAAAGTACCCTTGCTGCGATTAATGAAAATGGAATCCTGGACAGTGCAACAAAAAGTGGCTATTGTGGAACTTTATTTGACAAACAACACTTCCATCGTTGCCCACTCAAAGAGCGTTTAGATTAAAATTCAACACAAGTTCTGCTCCTTCTGATCGAGCTATTCGACGGTACGTCGCTAAATTTCGTGTGGAAAGAGTCAGGGAGACGAACCACGGACTGGGCGTCCTGGAACGAGCCGAAGTCCAACTCGGGTTGAGATGGTTCGTGAAAGCGTTGAGAAAAATCCACATCAGTCCGACGACGCAGCCAGGAATTAAACATTTCAAGAATTTCCTTACATCGAATTTTAAGGAGGATATCAATCTTTACCCGTACAAAATTCAAATTGCTTAAGAAATTAAACCACAAGATCATCAGAGTCGGATAACGTATGCTAATGCGATTTTAGATTTACGCAATGAAAATGAAGATTTTCACCAGATATTAAATTTGTAATTAAAATCGCAATAAATATATTTTCAAATGTTACAAACCTTTTTTTATTTGATCCTCAAACAAAAAAGTTACAGACAAATAAAACCCCTCCAAGACTTCTGGGACACTCTTTATTTGAACGATTGAGGAAACAACGCTTTCGCGTCCAGGGGTGTTTTTCGATTTCAACCTTCCCGTACTCGAGGTAATGGCAACATTTGTTTCATACAAAAACCACGCCTGCTCATGCGTGTTATTACAAGTATGGGACCCTAATGCAATACAAGAGAGAGATGAATTATTTTATATATACTGTATATATATATATATATATATATATATATATATATATATGTGTCTGTGTATATACAGTTTAAATATACAAGTTGTTATTTTTATTCCGTCGTTGTGTAATGGTAGCGCTCGCGACTGCTACTCAGAAGGTCCCGGGTTCGAATCATGGAGGAGGCATTTTTTCGTGTATATATATATATATATATATATATATATATATATATATATTATTACAATAATAATAATAGTAATAATAATAACCCTTGATGGTGTAGTGGCTAACAACGCTGACTACGAATCCATCGGCCCCGGGGTTCGATTCCCCACACGAGTAGGCGGCGCGCAGCTTACCGAGATGTTCATCCTTCCTTTGGTTGATGGATAAATGGGTACTATAAAAAATTCCCCAAGTGAAATGGGATGCTGTAAAGGGGTCCAACACGAGGGTCAATCCTGAACATTTGTTCATAACCCAATTTTCAATTTTATATATACAGGGTGGAGCAAAAAGTCGCGCATCATAGGAATTTTCAGTGTTGACTATAATATATTATTTTTTTCTTTCAGGTAGGGGATGACTACGAAATTAACAATAGACGAGATGAACAAAGCGATGAATCGATACAGAATTTAAATTCTGTACCGATTCATCGATTTGTTGTATCTGGCATTCCATGCATTAAAACGAAGCTCATCCTCTCGTCTATTGTTAATTTCGCAGCCATCTCCTACCTAAAAGAAAAAATAATATATTATAGTCAACACTGAAAATTCCTATGATGCGCGACTTTTGCGCCACCCTGTATATATATATATATATATACAGGCCTAGGGTGCCACATAAAAATCATTTTTTGACTTTTAGGACGGCCCTTTGTGGGATTGGTAGGTTGGGTGAAAAAGCCCTGAATATGAAATTTTAGCCAAATTGAAGGATATTTAGGGGTTCCGCATCGACCATCTCTGGCGTACCACGTGTCAGAAGTAATGAGTTTCTCCAAGAAATTGCTCCAGCTCCAAGGGGTAAAGTAACATGTACAATGTCAATATAAATGCTATCATATACCATGGCGTAGAGGACAGTCACAGCTATATTTCCATAGCATTAAGTTTATTCCATCTCCAATATTTTTTTTTATATTAATATTTTTGTCGCGGTTCAAAAGTTTTTTTTCAAAGTTTCACCTTAATACGTTTATGCTTTGTAATCCAAACCACACCAACCGGCAACCAGCTTATAACAACACAATACGCAACTAGCAAACAGTGCAAACACCTTAACAATATTGTTCAACATTATTTCATAATTAATTGGAATAAACTTGTCCCACCATGCCTGGGTAGCAGGATACTATTCTCTGTGTGTAATGTTATTAATAATACAAAATCATTAAATCAATTTCAATTTTATTGCAACAAAACAACTTAATATTATTAAAATAAAAAACATTTTATTCCGTATTAATCATAGTAATATACTGAGCCTACTGGCCATATAAATCAAAATAATAACTAAGAAATAAAGTATATACGATTATACATTGTTATACAGGATTAATAGGAGTAACACCCTATAAAAATGAAGCAAATTCAAATATACCATAAAGTACTCCCAAACCCGTTAAGGATTTCCGCTGCGGGCGCTCGGGTGCTCTTTGCGGTGCTTCTCAACGACTTGCATCAAGTACTGCCGTTGCTCCTCGTCCTTGGTGAGTGCGAGATTGTAGTTCTGCATCAGCGCGACCCCTCGCTCCGCCCGGACATTGACAACGCTCAACGTAGAGACACGGCGTTTCCCCGCCAGGTAGGACGCATTGTTCGACCAGGTAGCCGGCTCCAACTCTAGGAAAGAAGTATTGATCGCGAGCCGCTCGAAAAGAAGCGTGCTGGATGTCGTGCAAAAGTCTGCGACTGTCTTTCGCTCGAGCTCCTCCGGGCAGACGTCCAGGGCAATGCGCTTGGGTGGCTCCTCGGTGCCCTCGACATCCTTGATGGCCGTCGCAATTCGACTCTTCTCCTCCAGCGGAGTGTCGTCATCGAAGAGAGCGAGGGCGGCCAGGTGTTCACTCAGGTACCAGAGATGTCGTCGAAACACAGGGGAGGTAGCCTTGGACACGTCCTTGTCCACCTTGTCGTAGTCAACCAGCGCCTTGAGCATCGCCAGGTCAGTTCGAGGGGCAGCGGCGGGAAGGGGCGCCGTAAACCAGGCCGGAATGTAAACCAGCAGCGCAAAGTTTACGAAGCGCAGGATGCCCCGGGCCTCGCGAGCCTTAATGGGGAGCTGCTGCCGGAAGAGGTGGAGCTTGATGGCGTATATCACTTTGGCCATCCACCGGGCGCGGTGGAGTGCGCCCGGTCGCATGAAGCGCACACCTCGCTGGGGGACGCCTCCAAGCGCTATGATCGCCAGCTCCAGGAGCTCTCGGTAGTCGTCCCGCGGCTGGCCCTTGGTGATGTGACCCTTGAAACGCGCGATCAGATCGTCTCGCGCCTTGAGCAGCGGCTTAGTAAGGTCTTCCTTGGAGATGGCGCTGAATTGGTCGGTGCAGACGGATTGCCAGCGCTCCTTCAGTCGCGAGAACAGTTTAATGTCAGGACCAGAGGAGGGGCCCATGCACTCGATGAAGGCTTTCTCTGCCACCAATTCTAGCATGTGGTGCCGACAGGCCAGGTTCAGCAGCTGGCGGTGAAGGCCCTGCTCGATGAAGACGCAAGCGCCCGAAACGACGCCCGTGTTGGCAGCTGTCGTGTCAAAGGAGAGCCCGACGACACGATCAGCGATTCCCCAGTCATCCAACGAGTTCAGCACAGCATCTGCTTGGGCGCGACCAGTTCCAGCAGGCAGCTTCGGCACGGAGAGAAGTTTGTCGACGCCGTCGCCGGACACGACTATGGCGAGGCGATCGACCTTCTTGCCGCTGAAGTCGGAGACCATCTTCCCGTCCCAGTGAACGATGAGCGGGACACTGGGATCGAACGTCATCTTCACTTCTTTGGCGATTTCCCCTCGATGACGCAATCGCCAACGCCGAATCGTCTCGTGACTGAGAGCCAGTTCATCTGTGTCTTGAATATCCAGACTGGAAGCAGCTGCTTTCATGAGTTGAACGGCTCCACGGTTGCTTGTTTTGGTCCGGTCCAGTGCCGACGCTAGGTCTTGAGTCATAATGTTCTTTTTGCGACGGCGCTTTGTAGGTGGATTGGTTTCCTCTTCTGTCGAGCAATTAGGCGACGACGACGAGTTTGATGATGTAAGGGTTGCTGTTGCCAGTGATTGCTCTGATTGCTTTTGGCGTTGCCTTTCTTTGGCAGCTTCACGCGCGGATGCACGTTGCTCAATTCCAGTGAGGATTTTGTCCACCCCGGACATGACACCACGGCGACCCTTTTCGCGTTGAGCAAGAAGGAAGTCGCGATCCTCCTGGATGGTGATGACGGAGAGGGCGTTGTCGAGAGCCACGTCAAAAATGTCATCGAGTCCCTCGGTGAAGGCCGCCCTGGCTGCCTCACCTGTGGCGCCGGACCGCTTCCGGCTGCGCTGCAGTGCCTGCCAATTGTCGTAAAGTCTAAGCAGTTTTCGCGCGGCGCTTTTGGAGGTCATGGTCGGGATTCTGGCCATAGCCCAGAAAGTATACACCTCGACGATCACATTACGCGCCGCCTCGGCTAGAAGTTGTTTTTGCACCTTATGAAACTGTATAAACCGGCGAAGCACTTCACCATTTGAAGGTAACCTGTTTCCCGTTAGGGGGCTTGGGTTGGCGTGTCCGATTAGCCATATCTCGGTCTTGGATCTCAGTGAGCTTGCGGTAGCCATCACGAGATGATCACGCGTTGAATGCGTGAAGGAGACTGATTGACTGAAGACTGTGACAGTGTGACTCACCACACTAACCCGGCGTTGCGCTGTTGCCAGATCTCAATGCTGAAAAGTAGTGAAAATATATACAATGAGAAGCAAATATTAATTATAAATATTTAAATTTATGAAATGCATAAATTATAGCAATATATATGCAGGGTTGGCTGGTTTAACCCAAATGGTTTAAACCATTGGTTTAAACCATGGTTTAAACCATTTAAAAAAAACATGTTTTTCTGTTTTTTTTTGTTTTTTTATAATTTCAATTTTTACAACACAAATTATTTAATTCATAAACTAATAGCTCTAAAACTAAAACTTATATTTATATTGATAAGACCTAAAAACCATCAGTTCAGGGTAGCCTAGTATGTACGGTAGTATATAATATAGCTACCTTGCACTAGCAGGCCTATTTAATAGTGGCATTGCACATAAAAGGATTGAAGTTACCTGTATCAATTACATTATAAACGCATGTAGCTACAAATATAAATGTTGTTATTAGGTTTATTTTCATTTTTGTGAAGTTAGCACTTCTTACATCTAACATCTTCCAATTAAAAAATGAGACAGTCAGCAATTCTAATTTCTGAGTACCAGTACCTAATTGAGTTATCTGAGTTAAGTTTTTTTTTTTTTTTTAAACCATTTTTTTTTTTTTTTTAAAACCATGGTTTTTTCAACCCTGTATATATGTAATAGTGCCATGGTTACAGGTTTCCCAGATAAATCCATTATTTCGAACACACGGTACAACAGAAACGGTCGATGCGGAACCTCTAAATGTACTTCGATCGGGCTCAAACTTCATATTTAGGGTTTTCTCATCCAACCAAACAATATGACTAAGGGCCATTCGAAATTTCCAAATTCTAAAAACTGCCCCTATAGAGTGTGGCACCCTAATATTATTCACACACACATATATACTGTAATATATATATATATATATAATATTATATATATATATATATATATATATATATGTGTGTGTGTGTGTGTGTGTGTGGTTATGTTATTCACCTATAAAGAGAATCTCTCTCTCCTCTCTCTCTCTCTCTCTCTTCTCTCTCTCTCTCTCTCTCTCTCTCTCCTCTCTCTCTCTCTCATATATATATATATATATATATATATATATATATATATATATATATATATATATATATATATATATATATATATTAATAATAATACCCATTCGTATCCTGCGTGGATAGATAACCTGAATACCCAAATCCCAAACGTATATATGACTATAGTTCGCATTATTCCATTATTTCTGCGTTGTAAATTTAGATGTGGAGATAGCGTCTGAACTTTTCGAATTTGGTCGGAGAATTGTGTCGGGAAACGAGAATCAAAATGTAAAATAAAAGAAACTTTGTTCAAAAAGCTTTTCAAACTTTCTATTTTATTTTAATTTCTATTTTTTTTTTTTTTTATATTTATCATTTATTTATAAATAAATTTGTTATACCTCCGTTATTGTTTTTTTTTTAATCCCTTTAGAGTACACTGGTTTATTTTGTACCTTTTAAACAAGGTCTAATAATAATCAGTCAAGGGGACTAGAAATTGGCACGTCGCTCAGGCCAACTAATACGACCAATTCACATAGTGAAATTGTGTTACCCACTGAGTCATGGGCGCTGGTTAAACAAAGTCTACGTATGATTTTATTCTTCAGGAATGAAGGGTTGAAAGATGGAATTTTTCTGAAACTACAACGAAGGTTAGGTTAATTAAAGCTATGTTAGATTACTCAAAGTTAGGTTATGTTATGTTCGTGCTACAGTCTATAATTGACTAAAAAGGCCCAGAAGTGTATGATAAAGGGATAAAAGCAAAGAACAGAAAAAAATACAACAGTCTCCACTCGAACATTTTTGCAAAACCCAAAACCACCACCAAATTACACTCTAAACTGCCTGAAGCGTTTGACTATATATTTCGTGTCAATTTAAGTAGCATTTTAGATGTACGATTCAAAGCAAATTTATTACGAATTTAGTTATGCGCTTCAACTGAAACATATATAACCAAACACTAATAAAGTTACAGGAATTATACGTTTCAAATGAAACGAATAATCAAACAACAACGAATTTACACGAATTATACGTTTCAATTAAAACGTATACAACCAAGCTCATAATAAATGTTTACTGAATTATAATATCTAAAATGCTACCGAGTTCTGACACAAAATTTATATTGAAATGCCTCATGAAGTTTAGAATGTAAAGTAACATCCAATGTCCCAATGTCCCATATCTCCGGGAAATGGGGGATTAGGGGCCAAAGCCAGGGCTACCTTAGCCAGAGTCAATTAAGTAGGGGTGGCGGGACCGCCGCACAGTGCCACCAAATGTAAAAAAAACGGTCTCAATCAATTGGTTATTTAGAGAATACTTGAACTAAATGCCATTAACTTGTTTTAAGACAATTACAGTGCAATAATTATTTATTTATTGTAATTTACATTGATTCAGTGTTTATACTTGAGTTATGCCTAATTGACACAATCTGTTGATTTATGACGTATTGCACTCGGCTTAGATCTGATGGGAAACCTTTCAGGTTACCATTAATTTATACCACTATTTTTAATAATAATGATGATGATAATAAGAATAATAATAGTAATAGCAGTAGCTCATTTGATACTTTTCAATTGATATGTATATATGATAAGACTCCATTTTGGAAATTGATCATTTCATTTTATATTAGTGATACGAGAGATGAAATTAATAAATCAAAATATATTTATTATACTACAAGCCATTATAATCACATTTTCAATTAACAGAAATAAACAAAAATTATATAAAATATCTATATATTTTTATAATTTGAAATAAATTTTCCGTATGTTATAAAATTCTAATAGAAATAAATGTAATATATTTATAACAGTTTATAGCTGTTAAGATAAGAAATAATAACATTAAACAAAATGCGTAGCTACTAATTGGAATAAATCATATTGTAAAACATTAAATTCTACATTAAATTAAATTTTGAATTTCATTTCATAGTTATTATGATAAAGGTTTGGCCTAATCATCATCATCATCATCAGAACTTAGATCTAAATTTGAAAGATCAATATTATGTTTCAGAAGTGAGACAGCATCATGAGACACACGACTCTTTTTAATCGGGTCAAATTTTCTCAAACTACTGATAACTGGATCACAGACATTAAGAGATAATGGAGTTGATCTTTAATTGTGTCATGCCTTGATATGTTTCTTAAATGGTGCTGTCGTGCATTTCTTATGTGTTTATTAAGAGCTTCTTGTGCCTCTTCTGAATACATCCCAATTGGTAAAATATGTTTATTTATCACTTCTTTCCCATGAATAAGTACCTTATGAATGGATGGTGGCATCTTAATTTCAGAAATTTCTATTTCTTCAGGGTAGCAGCTCATTTTAGTTTTCGCCAGATCTTTATTCGAAGGATATACATTAACACAATGTTGTAAAAGAGATTTCCTCAGTATATTGTAACCCTATAGCTCATATCTGTTTGAAGAATAAGAGCTAATGCTTCTTCATTTGTGTATTTAATAGGGGTCTTAGAATTTAAAGCTCTCTTGATTTTACTTGGTCGAGAGGGAGACATCGTTGCTTCTTTCATTACAAAAGCAAAATCTCGTTTTTGTGAATCTCCTCTGACTGACCTTGCCGCAGCAAAAGCGAGCAACTCTTCGTCCTTATCAGCTAATGCGGCTGTCATTCTTCTTTTTGATCTCTGACAATTCCTTCCATGATGCAGTCGGTGGGCGTCCAGGATGAAGTTGTGGTGTAGCCGCATCTTTCAAATTTTCGATAAGCAATAGAATGTATTTCTCAAGCCATTCTTTTTTATTTTCTATTATTCTATCAAGCTTTCTTGAATACTGGCTGTAGAACTTTTTCAGATCAGAAATAAAAGTTATTATTATTTTGATGCATTTCAGTTTTACTTTCATCTGAAAGTGTCGTTCTGTCAACTGGGATTGTTTCTAATATATGATTTAAAATCAATTGAGCACTATTTCATTGTTTATCCCATGCTGCTTAACTATTTCAATGAGATTTATCCTTTTTATTAATAAGACCATCTTAGTTTCAGTTTCAACAGCTAAAAAAATAACATAAGATTAATATATACTAAAAATATTTATTGTAATAATCACGATTGGCATAATTGCTAATTGGCATCATATAACATTTATTCACAATAATTAATTTATTTCATATAGTAATAATTAACATACATACCTAAAATAAATCAAGGCAATTCACATTATAATAATACTATGCTCAATCACAGTATGACTGATAATGAGAAAAGTTAACACAAGCAAGCCTATATATAGTAATTTATGCTCAACACGCTTGAACATGCAGCAAGTGAGATGATGCGCGCTCATTATTCTGCACCGTCTACCACTAAATAGAATCTTCTTTGAAATTGCGCAAATATGCGCAGCTATTTCTTTCTCCCTCTTAATTTTCAGTATTTTTCCTGTACAAACTCGCAAAGATTTCGTCCCCATCGATATCTTTTCATAGTTAGAAGTTTAAGTGAATTATTTGTATATTTTTATTTTTTTTTTAAATAAAACATGTATTATTTTAATTTTTTTAAATGAATATGGAAATTTAAAATTAGATATTTAATGTTCTTTACCTAGTATATGAAGGGTTATTCTATGCAATGATGATTATGAATTGAAGATTTAACTTGATGTTGAATAATCATATATTTTATAGAAATAAGATATATTTATCTATCTTCATAATTAACGTATTTCATCCTATTTTTTATCCCATTAAACCAGCCTTACAGTGTGAATAAAATATGATTTAAGAGTCCTCAGGCACTTTACAATATGGAGAAAAGAACTTGGTACCAATTCAAACCACCCTTTTTTTTTTTACTTTTGGCCGATTTTTTTACAATTGGTGGCACTGTGCGCCGCCTCGCAGCGACGTAAGATACAGGAAAGACAACCGTCCAGCTCTGGGACCATTATAAGCCTCTAATAAAATTAATTAATATAAATAACCAAAGTGAAATGGTACAGTTCCGAAAGAGAGTTCGCTTAGAAACAAATTTTAAAAGCACAAAAAAGAACCCTAATCATTAATGAATGGTTTTTTTTTTTTTTAAATGTTACTAGTCATCAAAAAGAATGAAATATCTAAAGGAAAACATAATATTACCAATTAGTAATTTTTTATGCTTTTTAAAAGTGCTACGTTTGTTTCTAGTCAAAAATTGTTTTTCGGAAACTGTAAACAGGCGTGATTCTACAAAATGGAACAGGTTCGAAATCATATACGAGTATATATAATATAAAATCTTGTTTTCACAAGCTGTTTATCTCAGTATAACGGTGAAGCGAGATGAAGGGTGTCCTCAGTGGCTGAACCATTCCCCCAACCAAAAAATATATTTACATAAGAGGTTTGAAGCTGTTGCCGCAAAGTTATTCCAAACGGTATCATCCCATTTGATGTCATTCCCATTTCTTTCCGCGCGTAAGAATAAGAAGGCCGAGAGTGAAATTCTTAAAGGAGGCATTTTTAAACCGATCTATTCCTAACTCAAGCCATTGTCATTCTCATCCAACGCTTTCCCACTCTGGTCCAAGTTAGGATAGGTTAGGTTACGATAGGTGAGATTAGCTTAGGCTAATGCTAGGTTACATTAATTTGGGAAACGCAAGTTATTCTCATTTGGCGTTTTTACCGTGAATGGGAATATGGAGTGACATTATTTCTCAAATCAAGAAACACTTTCTTTAAATGGGGATTTTTCAAGTTTGTGTATTTTTATTTGCAGACCACGGATGCGAATGGGAATGGGAATGACATTAAGTAAGAAGTAATCATTCCAAAGGACCATTTTGAAAGAAAATTAGTGAAAAATTCAATCAATTACATTCCGCGATAGAATATTATATTATATATATATATATATATATATATATATTTTTTTTTTTTCAGTATTTCATTCAAAGTGTAAAATGAAAATTAAGAATTCTAAATATGTTTCCCGTTAAAAATTTAAAGTTAACAGGGAAATATAAATAAAACGCAAGTAAGAGGAGAAAACTCACGCATCACATAACTACAAATATGTGTGTATATATATATATATATATATATATATATATATATATATAAAGAAAAATTCTTAAAAGTTTGTGAGCTATCATTTAACTTTTTATAACTGGATATAAAGAATTCAACATATATATATATATATATATATATATATATATATATATATATATATATAATATATATATATACACACACACACACACACATATATATATATATATATATATATATATATCAGAAACTTAAGGGTTTTTTTTTTCATTTAGGGCAGGCGGATCTTTGTGAAAGGACTGTATTAGAATTTATAATTTAATCAAGTAATATGTTCCTCTGGTATGAGGAAAAGTAGAGGATTTTCGCTGTCAGTACTTCCACTTTTCTTGGCTTAGGTTAGAATCCACGAGAATTCTTTTTTTTCTCTCTCTCTTTCTCTCGTACAGGCTAATCATGCCATGGTTTTACAAAAGGGTATTTCGTGTTTTCTAATACTAAAAACGGAAAGTGAGATTCGTGTTTGTACTACGATATGATACATATATTTTTAAATACTTGAAAAAAGGTATTGAGTTTGCATCGAGGTAAAGTAAATTCTATATTTATTTATGAATAAATTGTAATATATATATATATATATATATATATATATATATATATATATATATATATTATATATATATATATATTAATATATATATTATATATAATATATAAAACGGGTGTGCCATAAAAAAAGGGTACATTTTAAAAAGGCTATAAAATCAACATTTGTAATTTAATTTTAATACAACTTCTACACAATAAAACATATGTATTTATCTATAGGCAAACAAGTTTTCAGACTAAAATATCAAGTAATTCAAATTCTATCAACATTTAACGAAGGAGTATGATTTTTCTATTTAACACGCAAAAATTATTAAACCTTTTTAATATTTTTTTATAAAGATAATTTTTAACGTAAAATTTACCTGAAATTATTAAAAAAATTGTTCGAAATGCTTTCCTTCCATTTCAATAACTTTTTTTATTCTTGGCCAGAATATGGGAGAACTTAGCAGAGCGAGTCTACAGGACGAGGATAAAAGATGTCACTCATTTACGCGAGATCATCATTCAAAAATGGGAAGAGCTTCCACAGGAACAAGTAAATCGAGCCATAGATGAATTCCGGCCAAGAATAAAAAAAGTTATTGAACTGGAAGGAAAGCATTTCGAACAATTGTTTTAATAATTTCAGGTAAATTTTATGTTAAAAATTATCTTTATAAAAAAATATTAAAAAGGTTTAATAATTTTTGCATGTTAAATAGAAAAATCATACTCTTTCGTTAAATGTTGATAGAATTTGAATTATTTGATATTTTAGTCTGAAAACTTGTTTTATTGTGTAGAAGTTTTATTAAAATTAAATGACAAATGTTGATTTTATAGCCTTTTAAAAATGTACCCTTTTTATGGCACACCCTATATATATATATATATATATATATATATATATATATATAATATATATATATATATATATAGTAGTGATATTCCAAAACCTTGTAAGCGACATTTCTCCAATATTTTTAAAATTTTTCATTCAAATTCTTGTCACAGAAAATTCTTTCCCATCCAAACAATTTTATTTAAAAAAGTGGTAAGTGGTAAGTTCCCAAACATTTGACATTAGTTAATTTTCTTTCTGTAAGACTGTGATTTTCTTAATTACGAGGTTTTGGAACACCACTCATCATATCAAAACCTATCTATATATATATATATCTATAATATATATAATATATATATATATATAATAAAATAAACTCTCTCTCCACATCCATTAGCAGTCGAGTTGCCGATTGGGTGAAGAAGACCTGTAAAATTCCGTGCGAGACAAATCGCGAGAAAAATATGATAAAAAAGATTATATATATATATATATATATATACCCAAAATTTCAGAAACAAAAAATGCTTTGAAGAAAATCACAAAATGTCGAGATATGTGTTCACTCAAAATTTTATATATATACGAAAAGAAATTCACCATCCAAGGAATGAAAGACCTAAAAACCTAAAAACCTAAAAAAAAACCACCTAAAAACTACAACATTTCCTGGGAAAATTTGTAGAAAATTTAAACTAAATGTTAGCAATTTCGTAAAAGGTCCTTCTTATAGGTTGCTTTTATGCATTTTTGGATGAGGCGTCCGATGATTGGTGGAAGGGAGGAAGCTCTTTCTCAGATACTAATTCCAATTTATATAATTCAATTTGGCCAAGTTGGGCTCCAACGGAAAAATGAAGAAGAGATATTCCAAATTGGGCTGTTTTGTTATGTACTTATTAACTTTTACTATATATATATATATATACACACTGTATATATATATATATATATATATATATATATATTCAACTGCAAAGAACACGCAGTATAAATAACGTAAAGAAACGACGCTTGTATAGGAGATATTCCGCGCAAGACGAGAGAGAAAGAACGGAACAAATGAAAAAATGAGGTAACCACCTGGGAATCGAACCCGGGATCTTCCGATTGCCGGTCAGACGCGATACCATTACACCATGGACCTCACTCTTCCAAATGCCGTAATTCTTCTACATACTCGCAGAAACCAATGCCCCAAGGGGGCACCTCCCGCATGCCGTAACATTATATACATTCAACTGCAAAGAACACGCAGTATAAATAACGTAAAGAAACGACGCTTGTATAGGAGATATTCCGCGCAAGACGAGAGAGAAAGAACGGAACAAATGAAAAAATGAGGTAACCACCTGGGAATCGAACCCGGGATCTTCCGATTGCCGGTCAGACGCGATACCATTACACCATGGACCTCACTCTTCCAAATGCCGTAATTCTTCTACATACTCGCAGAAACCAATGCCCCAATATATATATATATATATATATATATATATATATATATATATGTGTGTGTGTGTGTGTGTGTGTGTGTGTATTAACTGGCTTGCTCTGTAGAAATTGTATTTGGTTGATTGGGTTATTTAACCTCCTTCGCAACATTTAAGATCATATAACGGAGGGGACCTACACTTTTACGTGAGATTCGAATCACGGTTCGCTGTAGTGTCTGGACGCGGAGGATGGTCTCCCATCCATCGACTCTCCAGACCCGCTGTCACTTAAATACGCTGATCAACGGGAAGCGGTGTTACGGCACTGGACACAATGGAGCTCGGTAATTGTATATATTGGAGAGAAAATAGATATAAGTAGAGTAATGAACAGTGAACTCTGTTTAAATGGAATAGTTTGGGTTCCAACACCGATTTTATTTGAGCGGAATTGGGCATATCGTGAATTCTATTCATATTTAGTAAACTGAAATAAAAATATAAAAAGAATAGACACCTGTATTCGTACAGTAAAGTACTCGCATGAACTCCAAACACTAAAATGAAAGCGAACAAGCTTTGATTTAAGTGTAAATCTTTGCTCAGTGAGGCGGACTAACACCCATTTCGTCGGCAAGACCAAAATATCGACTCTAAAAAAGTAACCAACCGAATCTAACTTAATCTAACCTACTAATAACTTATCGATAGAATGTCAAGTCGATCAGGTGTCGTAAGGCCTTTCTCGCGTACTAATGAATCGCTGCTGTTCGCTTTAACATTTTGGCACTCGATTTATGACCAAATATAAGATCACTCCGTTCAATGAATATTCGGCTGAAAGAGTCAACTGTATACATACACGCACACCTTTCGATAAACAAAATGACATTATCAGTGCTGCATTTATTGAACACATCGTGTAAAGGAATGAACTATTTAGAAGATACACCAAATTTTAGACAAAAAAAAAAACGGGAAGTATATAAAAAATAATTTTTAAAATAATAAAATTTATTAATTAAAAAAGGTAAAGTGCATTTGAGGTGCCATATCATGCTCATATGCACATACAGTTAAACTGTAATCACGTTTCTACCTGTACTGGCACTGTGCCTGAAATGTAATTTATTTTTCTCATATTTTAATTAATAATTCAATGGTTTAATTAAGAATTTTTAATATTTTTAATTACTTTTATTCATGTAATGATGATTGTAATGTACAAGTTTGATAAAGAAACGTGCATATATATATATATATATATATATATATATATATAATATATAACTTTTTCAATTGGGTTTGGAACAAATGTTTAGGATGAAATTGCGTCGACCCCCACTGTACCATCACGTTTCATTTGGGAGATTTTTATGGCACACATTTATTTACTAACCAAAAAAAGGGAGAACGATTGCGTGAGCTGTGCGCCGCCTGCCATGACGGGAATCGAAACCGTGGCCGATGGATTCGTGGTCAGCGATGCTAATCACTACACCACCGATGTGCGCGCACAGACACACACACACACACACACATATATATATATATATATATAAAATAAAAACCCACTAAATAAAATTCTATGCATATGGGTGAATGCCCGAAAGAGTACTCGTACAGAATTTTAAAAAAATCCTAACTTCTTGAACATGAGGCCTATAACAACCCGTCAGGCCTTATTTTAAAGCTTTGAGTTTCCTCTTTCACAAAGTGGAAGAACAGCTGAAATATCTTCCCCATTGTAACAGTCATGTAAAGGTTGTTACCTGAGAAACGTCGGTAGGAAAGAGGGGGAGCATGTACTTAGCCTATATTAATTTAATAATTTAATAATAACGATAATGTTTTGAGTTATTCAATCTCCTTTGTAACACTTAAGGTCATGTGACAGACGGTACGGTACCTACAACTTCACCTATAAATTAAAGACTCACTGCAAAATTATATTATATATATGATGGAAACCCACAAGGAAAAAGAAAAAATTATTCAAAGGCCTTATATATACGTGTGTGTGTGTGTGTGTGTGTGTGTGTGTGTGTGTATATATATATATATATATATATATATAATATATATACAGGGCGTCCCAAAAAAATGTATACACACTTTAACAGCTGATAGCTCAATTGATGTTTCTTTCTTTCCAAGTTAAACCCATTAGAATTAATAATGGCAGTCAGACTAAGCTTTGAACAAAGGAAATTCATTCTAAAATGCTACTGGAAGTGTGAAAACGCAGTTGAGATAAGTTTGAAGCCGATGGAACTGTTCAGAATGTCCACAAGAAGCGTTCCGGAAGACCACGGACATCGACAAGCCCCACAAAGCAAGAAAGAGTACTGGAAACGTATCACCAAAGTCCAAGAAAATCTGTGCGGCAAGCGAGTCGTGAGGTAGGAATTTCAGAATCGTCTGTCCAACGCATTTTGAAGCGCTGTCAATGGAAAAGTTACATTCCAAGATTAGTCCATGCTATTAATGAAGATGATGATCCGGACCGAAGAGTGGAGTATTGCGAGTGGTACTTGGCACGATGTGGATGTGGATTGGACGAAGGGGTTTCGTAGAATACCCTCCGCGTTCACCAGACCTCACACCACTAGACTTTTTTATGGGGATACTTAAAAGACAAAGTCTACGCTATAAAACCTGCAACAGTCGCTGAATTGAGAGCAGCCATTGAACGAGAATGCACACAAATACCAAACGAAATGTTTCGTGATGTTTGCGATTCCATTGCTTCGCGTTATCAGCAGTGCCTGGACCAGAACGGACGTCAGTTTGAAAACAGGCGTTGACAAAACAATTAAATAATGTCTGTAGATTCTATTACATTTTGAAAATGAAATGTATTTTAATAAACACTGCCTTTATAAGTATTTAAAGTGTGTATACATTTTTTTGGGACGCCCTGTATATATATATCATTCATTCATTTTACGTGTTTAATTGTGAAATTCATTCCATATATATATATATATATATTAGTGGTGGACCGGATATCCGCATAATTTTTTACATCCGCATCCGCACTTCTGACTGCGGATGTTATACGGATATTACCTCTAATAAATTATGCAATTTACAATTAAATTAGCTTAAAAATTAGCTTATAAGGCCCAGTCATGCACATTTCATGTAAAGTATTAATTATTAATGAACAAACAAATACAGGGTGTACATAAAGTCAGGATCTATTTTTGTGAAATAATTATTTTTTTCTATTTTTCTTTTCAGAAGCCCTTAGAATGAATACAGAAGAGCGTGTGGCAATAGTAATTTGGCGAATCGAGGGAAAGAAATACAATGACATCAGAGAGAAGTTTAGAAGGAGATTTCATAAGCCGGGGCCAATAGACAAGACAATACGAAAATTGGTGAACAAATTTAAACGAACGGGATCTGTAAATGATGAAGCAAGATCAGGACGACCGTGTATGTCAGATCTTACCGTGAATGCAGTACGCGGAATTATCACTGAGGAGCCACGTACGTCCGTTCGTGCTGCATCACACAGACTCGGCCTCCCGACGTCATCTGTGCACAAAATTCTGAAAGTTAATTTGCAGAAGAAAAGCTATCATTTGCAGGTTTTACATGATTTACATGAAGATTTCCCTCGACGAAGTGCTGTGTGTGTTGATCTCGTAGAACAAATCTGGAGTGATAATTTAATGGACAACATTCTCTTTAGTGATGAAGCCACTTTCCATACGTGTGGAAAAGTAAATCGCCATAACTGTCGAATTTGGGTAGATGAAAGCCCGAATGATTTCGTCCAAAATTGGGAAAGAGACTCACCTAAAGTTAATGTCTGAATGGGTTTAACAAAATCTAAGGTTTATGGTCCTTTTTTCTTTGCTGAAGCTACAGTTACGGGGCTTATTTATCTGGACATGTTGCAGCAATTCCTTGAACCTCAGCTGATTGGGGATAGGATTGTTAGTACCGTCGTCTATCAACATGATGGTGCTCCTTGTCACTATGCCAAAATTGTTCAGGATTATCTAAATGGACGTTTTCCAAATCGCTGGATCGGACGCGGAAGCAACAGACCTTGGCCAGCGAGATCACCAGATTTAACCCTTTAGATTTCTTTGCATGGGGCTTTACCAAATCGCACGTCTATCAGACGAAGATTACGAGTCTTGAAAACTTACGTACACGTATACGAACTGCTGCAGATAACATAACCCCGCAAATGCTCCAGAATGTGTTTAGAATTGCTGCGGAACGATTTGAGCTGTGCAGGGATACTGATGGGCGTCACGTCGAATCCTACTCTTAATTATTTAATAAATGTTACCACTTTATCATTTTATGATTGAATTCCATATAATTTCCAAGTGCTTCACAAAAATAGATCCTGACTTTATGTACACCCTGTATATAAACCTCAAAATATAAATACCTGGTAACACAGAAAATTGAATGAAACTTGTTTCATTGAATTTTCTGTGGCTGAAACTGTTGAGAAAATTATTATCATAATGAAAACATTAATATTAATTTTAATTCTTATGCATTGCCTGCCATAATAGTAATATCACGAAATATGAAAAAAATATGTCATATATTCATAATTTTATATTATATTGATAGACTAACTAAATATCCGCATCCGCGGATACTGAAATTAAAGATCCGCATCTGCAGATGTTGAAAAACTGACATCCGGTCCACCACTAATATATATGTTCATTTATTTATTAATTTGTCTTCCAAAAGATACTCAGGATGGGCATGAGTTCGACACATGTGCAGCATCCGCTTCATTTGGGGAATTTGGCTGGTGAGAGACTTTATACAGGAACCTATTCCGTTGGTTTTTAAATGTATTTAGGTTGGTGTGTTGGAGGTTCCTCAGCTCTTTTGGCAGCACGTTAAAGAGTTTTTATGTCTCGTATTCTGAAAATATTTTCCTTTTCATGGCCCACTACTCCCACCGCAGCGGAGCAGTACAGAATTAACCTGTCCCTTCATTCCAGTGTGTTTTTATTTAATTTCTGAAGAGTGAGACATATCTCTCGAGTATCTTCATATATATATTACTGCGTATCACTCACCTCTTCCTTCCAAGGAGGAAAGATTCAGAGACTGGAGTCATGCCCAGTAGTGTTCATCTTTTGTTTCTTCTGTTAGAGGTGAAAGTACTTTAGGCGGCTTCTCCTATATGTTTGCAATGTCTCATTTTCAGTATGGGCTTGTGATTACTGAACGATACTCAGTTACTGGCAGGACTAAACTCTCCCAAATTTTGACCATGGCGTTTGCTTTTCTAGTATGGAAACTACTCCAGATAATTCCCATTATTTTTCTAGCTGTTATAATTTTAATGCCATCCTGTTCTCTGAATTCTGGATCCGGTGACTACCTCTCCAAGATCTCTGAATTCTAGACCCGGTGACTACCTCTCCAAGATCTCTGAATTCTGTGATTTCGTGTTTTATACTGTACTTATCTGGTAGTGTTTTGTATTCTTTATTCCGTAGTGCCTCGTTGTAACCATATCTTATAAGTTAGAGTTTTCCTTCGCTGAAGTTCATATCGTTGTCATCCACCCACTTTAATATTTCCGTTACCTTCATTTGATATTTCCTTGTTTATCTTTGCGTCGTCCGCGTCCGCGTCGTCTTTAATATCTGCATCTACGTCTGAAGTCTTTATCGTATACAGCAAAGGAGCTAATACTGTACCTTGTGGGACGAAGCTCATAACTTCTGAGACTTCATATTTAATTAATTTACTTATCGTTCTTTGGGTTAGCAAATTAAATATCCATCGTTTCAGCTTTCCAATAATTCCTGTTTTCTTAAGTTTGTATACTATAATTCCATGATCACATTTATTGAAGGATTTAGCAAAATCAGTGTGTATATATAGTCTGTGTGTGTGTGTGTGTGTGTGTGTGTGTTAAATCTTTAATTTATGTGTTATTTTTCTTTGGAGAAGAAATACCTTTTAACAAACAGTTTAAATTAGTAATAACATATGAATTACTCATTACAATTAATGAAAGTTTTCCGCGAAAAGTTCATTATTTTTATTCCCTGTATATAAGTTATATTTTAAAAGCGAACGTGAAGTGTGTATTAGACTGGTTATAATATTAATTATCATTATTTTTTTAATAAAGCATTTTAATTTCTGTAAATTTTAAATCCACCCAAAAAACTTCTGATGAAGGAAACGAGACGAGGCATGATTTTTGGATGAAGAATTCTTCATTTGTAATTTAATGTGAAGGAAAACTGTTCATCCTTTACCCTCTTTCTACCTTGTCCATTATTTATGTGAAGGGATAATGCATTAGGAATCTAAACGAACAATGTTTTTTTAGCGGTGCCGAAAGGATTGCGGCGGCGGAGATACGACATTCAGTGCGTGTTTGTATGTGGGTAAGCGTGTGGGTATGTAAGAGGTGTAACATAATTCTTTATCGGTTTTGGAGGATTTTTCTGCATTTTTGATTTTTGACAAATGACATCAATTTAGCAATATTTGATAAGTTAAACGCGGACGATGATCTGGAAACTCTATTTACATCCGCGCGAAAATCTGGGTGGTCAAATAACGAACTGAAGTAGTTCTGTGCAATATTTGAAGAGGTCAAGACCGAAATTCAAAAGAAAGGTTGGTCAAAGTGTTCTAGAAAGCTTTGTAAAGCATCGAGATTGAGATTGTTTGGTCGACTCCTGCGTTCCTTTCAAAATCCTGTTAAAGTGGTGTTGGAAGCACGAAGAAAGAATATTGGTCATTATTGACGTTTGTCAGGTTTTTTTTTTAAAATTGATAATTTTTTCCTCTTAATCCTCCAAAATCGGTAAGGAATTTTGTTACACCTTTTATGCAGTGTTGTGATAGTTACCTTTTTTTTTATACACTTATTTTCTGAGTCACCCAGAAGTATTCACACAGATGCGACAGCCACCATTCATTCTATTTCAAATTCAAATATCTCTCTCTCTCTCTCTCTCTCTCTCTCTCTCTCTCTCTCTCTCTCTCTCTCTCTCTCTCTCTCTCTCTCTCTCTCTCTCTCTCTCTCTCTCTCTCTCTCGTATTCTTACTTTCATCTTACGCATTCATTTGTAAAAGTTATAAATAATAATAATTATTTTTTGTAACTAGTTACAGTTACAACTACTCGGCGGAAAATAACTAGTTACTGTTACAGATACTCAAAAAAGTAATAATTACTGAGTAACTAGTACGTCACAGTACTGCCCTTATTTCGCCAAATGAACAACGATTAAACCTAGAATCACCAAATTTGGTACAGGAGCTCGCTAGGTCAAAATGTGGAAACCAGCTTAAATTCTTGTAAAAATAAAAACGTCAAAGGTCAAGGTCATAAAGTTAGCAAACATGTTACCCTCCAAATTTGTCATATTTAGGGAGAAAGGTAGGATCGTAAAACTACCTTATTATTAAATGCAAAAAACTTCACTTTTTTACGTGGTCAAAATATGAGAATAAAAACCCACTCTAATAGACAGAGTTTATTTCCACTGGCATCCCGAGGAGGATGCCAGTGGGCGTCGAAACTGTCGTGGAAATAAACTCTGTCTATTAGAGTGGGTTTTTATTCTCATACCTTATTATTATTCTCCGACAGCATAATACAGAAAACTTATAGAAATATACCAACCAATTACAAACTTTTCATTGAAGCAAAGGTCTGCACGGGCACTGGTAGGACCGTAAGCCCGTGCCCGGCCAGGCCTATGTGCCGGGTATGGGCGGGCTTGTTGAAAGCATGATGGACATGGGCCGGGTATGGGCTGAAAATATAGTGTTTGGCTACGGGTATGAGTGGATACGGGCTTCAACTTTTTCCAACTGTGTAGTGAATAACAAAAATAAAAAAATATTTTAATATATTTGTAACTTAAAAAAAATGCTGCTAACATTAATTTTATAGTTGTTACTTGTCATAATATACGATTTCGATAGTCACACACCTATAATACTATAGATAGCATAGTGTTATAGGTCGGTGACACAGTGTCAAATGTGGGCCGAGCCGAGCGGGTACATGTTTATGAAATTCTTAGGGGCCGAGCCGAACACGGGCTTCAAAATGAAAACAACATAACTGGCAAGACCGAGCTGGACCCAAAACCGGCCGGACCGGCCGGGCCTGAAAAAGTAGACCCGTGCAGACCTCCACACTGAAGTAATTTTTATGGAATATTGTGTACAAAAGAATTAGAATCAGCTGATATTTAATGAGCTTTATTAACCCATTAGTGTCCAGCGTCACTTTACTGATTTTGTTCTCGCTAACGCCAGACGATTTTATTAAGTTTCGGAAAAGAGCTCTGGGCACTAATGGGTTAAAAATGGAACTAAATAAAGAAATTCCAATGATTTCCAAAGTTATGAAAAATCATTTTTTAACTGACCATCAGGAAATTTTTAGGGAAACTTTAGGTCCAAACCATAAACCGGTCAAAATTAATAATATTCTTAACCTAACGTATAACTAAACTAGTGATGTATCGATTAATCGGCATCGGCATCGGCCAAATTTAACCGATTCTCTCACCGATTCTTTGAAATTTAAAAATTTTAATTACAAAACAAAATCTATATTTACAGAAAATTTAACAGACAAAAAACACTATTTATGATAATTTATGTTCATTTCAAAGCGTAATGATATAAAAATATTTTACATTCATGAAAAAGGCAAAGCTTAATAAGTTAAGTTGCTCATAACTTTTAATTTTCTCTAACTAGCTAATCTCTAAATATTATAAACTACTGTATTGTACTCTCCTACTCTATATTAATAATAATTCTACAGGGTGTACACAAATTATCTTTACAATTTCTCTCTCAAATAAAAATATTAGGAAACGAGATACACAGTTTTTGCGCCATCTGTGAGAGAAAGTAATAAAGTTTCACATAACCTCAAATACATTCAACATGGGCACCATTTATCATACGTAAGACGTCCAAACGGTATTCTATCTCCATCCATGTACGCTGCAACATTTCAATCTCAACTCTTGCAACAGCAGCAGCAATTCTGGTCTTTAAATCGTCGATGTTGGTCACTGGAGTTGTGTACACGCAGACTTTTACATAACCCCATAGAAAAAAGTCACAGGGTGTTATGTCTGGTGATCTGGCCGGCCAATCCACCGATTTGGGAAATGCATGTTAAGGGAATTTCTGGCCGGCCAATCCACCGATTTGGAAAATGCATGTTAAGGGAATTTCGTACCAATTTCGTACTTTGTGTACACCCTGTATAATAATCTGACATCTGACAACTACCACGTGAAACTTTATTACTTTCTCTCACAGATGGCGCAAAAGCGGTATGTGTACCTCGTTTCCTAATATTTTTATTTGAGAGAGTTGTAAAGATAATTTGTGCACACCCTGTATATTAAGTTGTACTTTATAATTTGTATATTAAATCATGTTTATGTTGAATTTATTTTAAGTATTTTAATAATTTTATAAACTTAAATTTTATTTCAATATTTTATTCAAATTGGCCACCAGGGACCTGAAATTTTAATGAAAAATTTGGCTGTTGTTTATATTATTGAAGAAAGAAAATACGTTACTTAAAGTAACGTATTTTCTTTCTTCAATAATATAAACAACAACCAAATTTTTCATTAAAATATTAAAATATTGGTATTCAATTTATGAAACTAAAATAAAATTATTTTATCATTTCACTGAGTAATAAAACTTTTGAACATCACTTTAGCTACGTATATGAGTAGCAAATTGTGCTACTGTATATTGTGGAGTGAGCTAAGGAAAGGCAGTTAAACAACTTTGAAATGTAAAAATATGAAAATTGAAAGTTTTCACATTAGATTCGTAAAATTTATGAAGGGAATTTATTTTTTTTAAATATAGGCAAAGAATCGGCATCGGCTAAATTTTGGAATCGGTACATCACTAAACTAAACCTATACTGTAATCTAACCCAACACGTTTTAACCTAGGTATCATTTGGTCTAACCTAAATTACAGGAGCGTGTCCAGGATTTTGACCTGTCCATAACTAACACAGTAAACAAAGAGATCCCCCATTCTTCTGTACATAGAAATATTATCTTCTATTGTCTCAAATCACTCAAAAAAAAATTTTAAGACCATTTCTTATATCTAAAGAAATGTATCATTAAAAGAAGTTATTGTATCATCTGATAAGAAGCTTTGATACCCAAAAGAAGGAAAAAAACTTTCCCTAGAATGCATCCTCAAAAAGAAGTTATAAGTTCTAAATTTAAAAGGTTTTATTTTGAGTGAAAAGTAGTTCTTATATTTTCAGTTCTTGAGGCTGTTCCATTTTTTTTGCCCTTCCCCCCTCTTTGTCTCTGCGAGACGTCACTTTTACCCGATTTAATTTCACCTAACTTAAGCTAACCTTCAGGACAATGTCGATGAAAGTGACCTGCACATAATTTGGGGTAGTGTGTTCTCTCTTCTCTCTCTCTCTCTAGTTCGGGTTGGGCCTCGGTCACTAGTGGGGTTCCTCAGGGTTCCGTTTTGGGGCCGCTGTTGTTTACCATTTACATAAATGATATCGACGGTGGCATCGTCAGTCGGATCGCCAAATTCGCTGATGACACCAAGCTTGGGGCCAATGTTGGGACGCCCGAAGCGATCGAGGAACTGCGTGCGGACCTAGGTAGGATAGGAGAGTGGTCCGAAAAATGGCAAATGCCGTTTAACTTGGGTAAATGCAAAGTGATGCACATTGGCTACGCCAATCCCAAGTCGGACTACTCGATGTTGGGCAGTAATATCGAGGTGACTGATTTAGAAAAGGACTTGGGTGTGCTAATTAGCAGCGACCTTAAGTTTACGAAGCAGTGTGTAGAGGTGGAAAAGAAAGCCCAGAAACTATTGGGTTATATCAGAAGGCAATTTCAGTTTCGGAACAAGGAGATTGTGCTCTCACTGTACAATTCCCTTGTTCGGCCGTACCTGGAGTATGCTGTGCAGTTCTGGTCGCCCACCCTCAGGAAAGATATTGAGAGGCTGGAGCGAGTGCAGGCGAGGGCCACAAAGTTGATCCCTTCCGTTAGGCATATGGGCTACAATCGACGGTTACGCGCCCTGAACTTGTTTTCGCTTGAAACTCGGAGGCTGCGCGGTCAACTGATCGAGGTTTTCAAGCTCTTACGAGGGTTCAACGATGTCGATTTAGAAGTATGTTTTAGTTTAAATGATAACCCAACTCGCAACAATGGTTGGAAGTTGGATTTGAAACGGTTTAGGACTAGTGTGTGTGGGAATTACGTTACGTATAAGATCTGTGACACATGGAACATGTTACCTTCGGAAGTTGTGAACAGTTCCTCTGTGGATCAGTTCAAGAAAAGGTTAGACGAAATCTTGCACACTATTTGAGTGTGTAAAGACATTTAGGACCTCAGTCTGCGGAAATTTCTTTTCCTATAAAATAGTTAATATCTGGAACCAACTGCAGGAGTTCGCTTGCTCGGTCTCTGTGAGCAAGCTAAATATAGAGCTATTTATATATTCTCCACTTTCCTGTAAAATTTCCTTGGCTACTTTTCCAGGGTCAAGGTATTTTCTTCAACCTTTTTCCGTACCTGCCTCTGGCAGGGAGGGAGCGGAGGGTGGGGAGAGAGCCTTCTACTTTTCTATCCAGTTTTCTACTACTGCTAGCATAGTTGAAAGACAAAATTTTCCCTGGCACCCGTTGCCATTGGTACCTCCTCGGTATGGGCCGCAAGGCCTTTTGAGGTACTTCTTTTCCTTGTAACTCCTTGTAACTCTCTCTCTCTCTCTCTCCACAAATTACTTTTATAAATTTCTTCGAAGTTAGTTATTATGTTGTTAATAAAAGACTTCCGTGTTATTATGTTCTGAATAATTTTGTGGTAAAATATTTCAAGTGTGCTTTTACATGCTAATTACAATTTAATAGGAACGCAAGCTAATTATAATTCCTAATGAACTTTAAATTCTGTGAAAGATTAAGGATAGCAATCCTTGAATGCGTTAAAAAATGTTAAGCAGAGAGAGAGAGAGAGAGAGAGAGAGAGAGAGAGAGAGAGAAAATCAAGGTGGCGAACAAAGCAATATCTTTTCCGTTTTTTTTATCGTAGTTCTTAATTGGTGAATAAATTTAACCTTTTTTGAACTTGTTGGAACTTATAACACTTTTGGCGAAGTCATGGTCAAAAGTGAACTGTCTCAGAATATGGTATATGCGAACCTGTTCTTACGTTCTTCGGCTTTCGTATACTTGAACCTCCAAAGGGAGAGAAAGAGAGAATATCTTGCCTGCAGTAAAGCACTTTCGCTTGTCAAAGGCAGTTAACAACTGCACAATACAATTAAGGAAATACAATAAAAGTGGGTGTTAAATCCTCTCATGTTATTCTGATTATTATTATCACCTTTATTATTATTATCATTACTATAAAACTGTCTATAACTTCAATATTACAAATAATATAACACACACAAACTCTCCACATTGGCACATTTTATTTTTATTTACGAGTATCAGATCAGAAATAGATCAAAGCTTGTTATACCTCAATTTAGATTGTCTTCATCTCAAAAACTAACCATTTTCATTGGATTGAAACGATGGAATGCCTTGCGTGCCGACAGAAAAAATATTGTGAATGTAAATTTGTTTAAAACCAAGTTGAAATCCCGATTAATAATGGCATACTAACAAAAATCTAGGATTAATGTCCACTAATATTGTTTAATATTGTCCATTAATGTTGTTTAATATTGTAATACATGTTTTAACTATTAATAATACTTATTTACTTATTTACTTATTATTATAAATTTATAACAACCAGCTGCTTATTTTTAATAAGAGCCCAGTAAAGCCTAAAGCTTAAGGGCCAAATGAAATAAAATAAATAGTCGAGCTTCACAATTATTCATGTCAATGTAAATTGAAAAATTTATTTATTTTATTATTATTAATAAAGGTTATTCTATTCTATTCTATTCTATTCCACCGTTTTATAATCCAATAATATGCGTACATGGTAAGAAAGAAGAAAAAAATCTTATAAATTAATCTACACGGGCGCAAGGGGTCTTTCCGACGTATTTACAAATTCCTCAAAAATTTTAATCTTCTAATTCTGACGTCAGAAGAAAGTTGGAGCGTCGAATTTTTGGAGTAAAAGTAACTCAAGTTTATGCAGTTTTACGTAATCTTTTATGAGACATTGAGAACTAATGGTTTACTAATGAAAAAATAAGCAAGCACATCTGTCCCAGCTTGATATATGGCTCTGTGTTCTTCCCATAACTTCGTTGGAACTTTGACTCTTTTTGGGAGGGGAAAAATACCTAATATTGATTATCTTTACGAAATAAAGTACGAATATTCCGTGTAAAAATACCTCATACGGTATATTACATGCATATAGAGTAACCTTCGTGTGTGTGTATATATATATAATATATATATATGTGTGTGTGTGTGTGTGTGTACAGTATATATTTGTTGGTTGATAGGGTTATTTTAACCTCCTTCATAACATCCAAGGTTATATGACGAAGGGGACCTACAGCTTTACTACGTCGCTACATAATCTGGACCCGGAGGACGGTCCCCATCCAACTACTACCCACACCCAATGTCGTTTAACTTCATTGATCGACGGGAAGCGGTGTTACGACACTGGCTACGACGTAGTCATATATATATATATTATATATATATATATATATTATGAATGAATAAAACCACGAAGGAAAGGAAACACAGATGGTGCTCAAGCGCTTTCGTCTAATGACATCCTCAGGAACACTGAAGTACATAAAGAATATTAGCCTATATATAGGTTACAAAAAAAAAAATAAAAAATAATTATATATACAGTATATATATATATATATATACAATAAACGGAGAAACGAAATTAAAGGATTGTGGAAGGGGGCACACAAATTTATAAGGAAAAACTATCGATTTTTAGCACAAGATTAAAAGATTTGTTTCCAAACAATGTTATAGATAAAAAAAAAAATAATAAAAATAAAAATATACATATATATATATATACGGGTGTCAGGAAATGATTGCCTCCCCCCCCTCTGTAGAGCAAAAACTAGAAGAGATAGATAAAAACAGGCGAGACCACTTGAAAGAACGTTAAAATCTGAATAAAAACCATTATATTCTATTCCTGTGATTTTAATTCTTACCATTTTTTTCCCCACTGAAACCATGGCATCATCTATTTTGAACGATTCAGAGAAAAAGCGAGTTCTTGACCGCATTCGAGCTGTCACATTTCGTGAAGCAAAGGAAGCTGTGCAACTTTCATAACTCGACACTGGGTGGCTGAGAGATTAAAAAGATCAGAAGACTTTGTCAAAAGGAATTGGAATAAGAATCCTGAAGATTGTGAAACAGAATTTCGAGGAGGAAGACCGGAGAAATTATCTCAAGAATCGAAAGACATTGTGCTTGCTGCATCACGGCGCCGAAAGAAGAGAGCTGCTCTGAGGTAGCGAAAGAGATACTTATCCATCGTGGTAAGATAGTCAATCGGCAACTTGTGCATCAATTTCGAGTTCGCCAAGGCTTGAGTGCTTGGCATGAAATAGCTAAGCCACGGAAGAGTGATCTTAATATTGAAGATCGGCTATGGTTTTGTGATTATCTTGAGGAATGGACGGAAGACGATTTCCTTCACTTGGTTGTCAGCGATGAATTCTTCGTTTATGTCTCCAGAAAACCAAATTTTCAGAATGATCGGGTTTGGGCAACAACTCCTGATGAAGTCCCAGACGACCAGAAGTATCGAGAAATAGTAAAAAATCCAGCATGTGTGGGTGTTTTCATTATGTTCTCTATTCGGAAGCTCATCTGGGTTATCAAACCAAGAGGAACCAGTTGTAATTTGTAATTTTAGCCCAACATGTAATTCCGTTTTTGAAAGACCCCGAGTGTGTTTTGGATGTTGAACAGGCAACCTTTCTTCACGACAAAGCCCCCTGTATGAAAGCACTTGCGACTCAACAACTGCTTAAGGACAATAACATTGATTTTTTCGGAAATAATGAATGGCCTGGCAATTCTCCCGATCTTAATGTCTGTGAACATGTCGGATCCATCATGAAGGATCGGGTGGAGTCCTTAATGCTGGAACAACCCATTCAGAATCGGTATTCAACAGAAATTATGACTGCAAAGATCAACGAAGTCCTTGAAGAAATGAGTCATGATACCGATCTCTTTGAGACACTTCTGGGATCATACCCCAGTCGATTAATGGCCGTCAGAGCTGCAAATGGGGGCAACACCCGATATTAAAACAAGTGTTTTTTATTCAAAATTAAACGCTCTTTCGCGTGGTTTTGTCTGTTTTTTTCAAATCCTTTCAGTTTCTTCTGTACAGGGGGGGGCAATCATTTCCTGACACCCTTTATATACAAATTTATACTGGAAATCTGCCCGGGTTTTAGCACTCTGCCCTATTTTTTTGTATATAAAAATTGAAAAATAAGTTATTAGGGTGGCATACAAATTTTACCAAAGATTTAGCGTTCTACCTTTCTCATCTAAATCTGTTCTGAAGGAATTCAAAACAACAGGATCGAGTTGAAAAAGACCTTTGCTTATGTTGAAGTTATTTGTTAGTTGGATAATGGCAGACTCAAGAATATTTCTATTAACAATGTTGCTAGAGTGGAATAAAACTGAAGCATTATTCCAATCAATAAAGTGGGATAACTCTGACAAATGGACAAAAAGGGCACTGGACAATTGTCCTGTTCTAACGGAATATTGATGCTGTTTTATACGTGTGTGCAAATCCTTTCCCGTCTGACCTATGTAAAAGGAATCACATTGTTTACAACCAATTTTATAGATAATGCCTGAATTATTGGTAGGGCTATTTTTTACTATGATATTTTTCACAATATTGTTATATGAAAATACTACATTAATATCCAAAAGTTTAAATACATTAGCAATGCCTAAAAAGCCCGGGAAAAATGGAAGTACTAAAATATATATATATTTTATTTTTTGACAAAGTACGTGTTATTATTGACGCGATAGAAAGTTCGTTTTGCCTTGTTGAGACAAGATTCCATAAACGCAGATGGATAACACAGATCACTTCCGATACCGTTGATTTTTTCTAATTCGGCATCGATGTATTCCGGACTGGCGATCCTAAGGGCGCGGAGAAACATTGAAGAAAAAATGGCCTTCTTAGTGGGGGTGTCATGTCCCGAGTAAAAGTGTACGTAGGACAAATTGTTTTTTTTTTCCGATAGATACTAAACTTAAAACCTGGGCTTTCCCTATGTACACGCACATCCAAAAATGGGATTGAATTGTCTTGTTCCACTTCTAAAGTAAACTTAATAGAGGGGACTTGATCATTTAACTGAAGGAGGAAGTTATCCAGGTCACGATTCATGGGCCAGATACACAAAATATCGTCGACGTACCGCAACCAAGGGATGCCAACCCCCAGGATTCTCGGAATGTAAGTAATTTCGAAAAACTCCATATAAATATTGGAGAGGAGGGGCGATAAGGGGTTGCCCATGGCCATCCCAAAAACTTGTTGATAATACTCGTTATTGAAAGTGAATTTACAGTCTTTGATGCAAAGCTTAATAAGTTCCAAAACAATGTGTGAAGGTAGTGGCAGGTCATACTTATGCAATTCTTGGGAGAGAAAGTCAAGCATATCGTCAATCGGCACTTTTGTAAAAAATGAACAAACGTCAAAACTGATCAATCTATCGTTAGTTTCAGTACGTGCATTATTCAATTTTTCAGTAAGATCCATGGAATTTTTACATGTGAATCAGAGATAGTTCCGAGAATGGGGGACAAGACTTTGAAAGCCATTTGGAGAGTTTATAAGTAATAGAGCCCACCGAGCTAATAATAGGGCTCTATTACTTATAAACTCTCCAAATGGCTTGTCAAAGTCTTGTCCCCCATTCTTGGAACTATCTCTGATTCACATGTAAAAAATTCCATGGATCTTACTGAAAAATTGAATAATGCACGTACTGAAACTAACGATAGATTGATCAGTTTTGACGTTTGTTCATTGTTTACAAAAGTGCCGATTGACGATATGCTTGACTTTCTCTCCCAAGAATTGCATAAGTATGACCTGCCACTACCTTCACACATTGTTTTGGAACTTATTAAGCTTTGCATCAAAGACTGTAAATTCACTTTCAATAACGAGTATTATCAACAAGTTTTTGGGATGGCCATGGGCAACCCCTTGTCGCCCCTCCTGTCCAATATTTATATGGAGTTTTTCGAAATTACTTACATTCCGAGAATCCTGGGGGTTGGCATCCCTTGGTTGCGGTACGTCGACGATATTTTGTGTATCTGGCCCATGAATCGTGACCTGGATAACTTCCTCCTTCAGTTAAATGATCAAGTCCTCTCTATTAAGTTTACTTTAGAAGTGGAACAAGACAATTCAATCCCATTTTTGGATGTGCGTGTACATAGGGAAAGCCCAGGTTTTAAGTTTAGTATCTATCGGAAAAAAAAAAACAATTTGTCCTACGTACACTTTTACTCGGGACATGACACCCCCACTAAGAAGGCCATTTTTTTCTTCAATGTTTCTCCGCGCCCTTAGGATCGCCAGTCCGGAATACATCGATGCCGAATTAGAAAAAATCAACGGTATCGGAAGTGATCTGTGTTATCCATCTGCGTTTATGGAATCTTGTCTCAACAAGGCAAAACGAACTTTCTATCGCGTCAATAATAACACTCGTACTTTGTCAAAAAAAAAAAAAAAAATATATATATATAATTTTAGTACTTCCATTTTTCCCGGGCTTTTTAGGCATTGCTAATGTATTTAAACTTTTGGATATTAATGTAGTATTTCATATAACAATATTGTGAAAAATATCATAGTAAAAATAGCCCTACCAATAATTCAGGCATTATCTATAAATTGGTTGTAAACAATGTGATTCCTTTTACATAGGTCAGACGGGAAAGGATTTGCACACACGTATAAAACAGCATCAATATTCCGTTAGAACAGGACAATTGTCCAGTGCCCTTTTTGTCCATTTGTCAGAGTTATCCCACTGTATTGATTGGAATAATGCTTCAGTTTTATTCCACTCTAGCAACATTGTTAATAGAAATATTCTTGAGTCTGCCATTATCCAACTAACAAATAACTTCAACATAAGCAAAGGTCTTTTTAACTCGATCCTGTTGTTTTGAATTCCTTCAGAACAGATTTAGATAAGAAAGGTAGAACGCTAAATCTTTGGTAAAATTTGTATGCCACCCTAATAACTTTTATTTTTCAATTTTTATATACAAAAAAATAGGGCAGAGTGCTAAAACCCGGGCAGATTTCCAGTATAAATTTGTATATATATTATATATATATATATATATATATATTTATTTTTTTATTTTTTTTTATCTATAATATTGTTTGGAAACAAATCTTTTAATCTTGTGCTAAAAATCGATAGTTTTTCCTTATAAATTTGTGTGCCCCCTTCCACAATCCTTTAATTTCGTTTCTCCGTTTATTGTATATATATATATATATATATATATATATATATATATATGGTACGGTATAAGTCGCTTTGCCGAGAATAATGAAATTGCCGTGTAAAGAATATTTATTATTTATTACAGAAATTGTTCCAAGTGCCCTACATCATGTTCAATACACACATTGCATCTTTGAACCACTGAACAATGGCCAGAAACCTCGGGATTTCGATCACATGAAGACTTCGATACACCAAGAGTTCGAGACGTTGAATAATAACAAAGAACTGTGCCGTGCTATTTCGTGTTCAGTGGTTCAAAGATGCAACGTGTATTGAACATGATGGAGGATACTTTGAACAATTTCTTTAATAAAGAATAAATATTATTCTTCGCAAGGTGATTTCATTATTCTCGGTAAAGCGACTTATGCCGCACCCTGTATGTATAACCTCTAATGCAGAATTCTTGAAAACCTTCAAGGATTCAATATCATTATATAAAACACACGATATCTGCACTATAATATTCAACACAACTTGAAACCATAGTAGTTATAAAGAAGTTAACTAAATTAACATATTGCCGCACACTACGAAGAAACTACAGGGTGTCCATAAATCTACCATCATTATAGAAATATACAAATTGCAGTCAATCAACTTTGCCTGCATTTTGTGGACTCACTGTATTACGAGATAATCCATAATTAAATGCTAAATCAGAAAATTTCAGTAATTGAATGTATTAATCCCCACTCATTGTCATTCCCATTTCCATCCGCGGTCCGCAAATGAGAATGCACAAAGTGAGAAATCCACATTTGAGAAAAGAGTTTCTTGATTTGAGAAACAAAGTGACTTCCATTCGCGTTCGAGGTAAAGACGCCAAGTGAGAATGGCTAATATTTCCTAACTGAACTTGACCTGACCTGACCTAACCTGGAGCAAAGAGGGAAAGCGGTGAACGAGAATGAGAATGACAGGAAATGGAGAATAGATCGATTTGATAATTGCCTCCTTCAAGATTCTCATTCACGGATTGCTCACTCTTGGACGCAGAATGAAATGGGAATCACATTGAGTGAGATAATACCTTTTGAATGATGACTGATTGGATGCAGTCTCGTTGCGAAACGTTTTAGATTGCTTAATTACGTAACTGGTGAGAAGTGACTATTGGATTGTGATCCCGACTTTGGGGTCACCAGGTGGTACCATCGTGGAAAGACGTTCGCTTAGTGGGAATAAAATCTATGCCTAAATTTTACTAACAATTTCAAAATTCAGCAAAAATTTATAATTGGTTAATTGGTTAGAAAAATATTCTTATGTATACCATCGCTCAGGGAGCACTGCGTGTTTTGTGATGGGGTGCCGAATACACTGTCCTCCTTTCAAATAGTTTAAAATAGATTTTTTTTTTTTTTTCATGGATGAAATTATGAATAGCATAAACTGAACAAAGGTCAGTCATGAGTGCCGAATGCACTGTCCTTCCATATAGTCCGTTATTTTTTTGTCACTGTTCAAGCAATAATTAGGGAGGAACGACATCAATGTCTCCGCCTATACTTGTGACCTTGACCTTTGATGCAACGACCTGATTCTTATTCGTTGCACATCGTTAATATATGTATAAAGTTTCATCAATTTATGTTGAATGGTTCAAAAGTTTTGGCAGGGACAAGAAAAAGCTTCATTTACCGTTCGACCTCTATTTGTGACATTGACTTTCGGCGTGCAAGTATCTGATTCTTGCTCGCGGCACATCATTTTGTGATGATCCATATGTTTGAAGTTTCATCAATTTATGCTGGAGGGTTCAAAAGTATAAACAAATGGATGAACGGACAAATGCAATTCAGTATGAACCCCCCACCCCCCAAAAAAATTTGATTTAGCGGCGTCATAACTACGAATCGTATAAACTGTCCAGAAGGTCAGCTACGAGAGAGGTTAACGCACAAAATAGGTGTAATATATATATATATTTTTTTTATAATATAGTAAAATAACACGAATAATAATAATAATAATAATAATAATAATAATAATAATAATAAGTCATACATAGCCCAGTTTTTTCAGACCCTGAACAATTTCACCCAATCTTGATCGCTTTATCTGTAATCAATCAAAATGTAAGACAACTGCGTTACATTTCTTTTATTTTGGGATTGCATGAGTGGCAAAGACCATCATGCTATTCACTAAATGGTGTGCTGCAGACAACGCGAAAAGAAAATTTTTGTACAACAGTTCATTTAATCTCTGTAAATTTATATATTGCATGGATTCAAGCCTAGAATTTAATCTGTTACCAATACTTTGACGTATATATACAATTTTATTATGCCTATATATATATAATATATATATATATATATGATACACACAGACAGTGCATGGAACAAGGAACTCTTCTGGGAAAATTAAATCCACTATAGTCCGAATAAGTAATGGTAAATGACAAATACCATAGTTTTTCTTTTTCATGATGCTAGCCCGACGTGGGCAACGGGTCTCTCGCAAAGAGGTCCCACAAATATAGCTTCCCTCACCAGCCATCTGCAAAGCAGACAGGATCCAGCTTTGGGACATGGATCTAGGGTTTAAAGCAGCCTAGCCCTGCTACATTTAGAACCTCAATATAAGCAAAAGACTCGCTGCCTTCACGTCAGATTGAATACATAAAAGAAAAAGGGGTAACTATTATATTTTTAGCCAAAAACCAAAACTTAAACCTCAACTGGTAGAATTGAACGTCCACTTTTCAAGGCACATAACATGTCCGTTTCAAGATGGGAATGAACTTGAAACGGACATGTTATTGTGCCTTGAAAAGTGGACGCTCAATTCTACCAGTTGAGTTTAAGTTTTGGTTTTTGGCTAAAAATATAATAGTTACCCCTTTTTCTTTTATGTATTCAATCTGACGTGAAGGCAGCGAGTCTTTTGCTTATATTGAGGTTCTAAATGTAGCAGGGCTAGGCTGCTTTAAACCCTAGATCCATGTCCCAAAGCTGGATCCTGTCTGCTTTGCAGAGCTGGTGAGGGAAGCTATATTTGTGGGACCTCTTTGCGAGAGACCCGTTGCCCACGTCGGGCTAGCATCATGAAAAGAAAAACTATGGTATTTGTCATTTACCATTACTTATTCGGACTATAGTGGATTTAATTTTCCCAGAAGAGTTCCTTGTTCCATGCACTGTCTGTGTGTATCATAAAAAACTCAGGGGACCATTCTGAGTTCATTCCCATATATAATATATATATATATATATATATATATATTTAAAGAACGACGCTTTTTAGAAGTGTGTTCCCACAAGAGGAGAGGAGAAAACGAGAGCAATGAATTATATATATATATATATATATATATATAACATTGCTAAAAGTTAAATAGGATAAAGGATTTAAAATTGTACACACACACACACACACACACACACACACACATATATATATATATATATATATATATATATATATATATATATATAAAGTGTTAAAAGTCATTTAAATTTTTAGTGATTTCCGTTTTATTCATAAGCTAAAAACCACATCTGAGCAATTTCGATAAACCTCAGCATAAATTTTGAATAGAGGAATAAATGAATACGGGATAGCACTTGTCCAAATCTGATGAAATTACTCCAAATCGCATTTAAATAATAGAATTTTTAATGAAACTGGAGTCCATAGTTGACTTCTCACACACACACACACAGATATGCATATAAAGTGACACCGACCCACACACACATATATATACACACACACACACCGGGTGTGTTTAAAGTAACCCAAGTGAAGAGATAAATCCGATTTGAATTATATTAACGCAAGTGAACATGGACAAGTAATATTTATATACTATATGTATACTATTTATATACTATGTTATAAAAACATATAGTATATAATTGCTGTTTACAAGTTAAAAAACTAAGGTGAAACTAGTTTAAACCAGTTCAAATCGGATTTGTCTCTTCGGTTGCGATACTTGAGTCAGTTCAAATCACGTCTCTTCATTTGTATTACTTTATACACACCCTGTATATATATATATATATATATGTGTACGTGTTGTGAATGTATGTGCTTATCTGCATTTAAAATAAGAAAGACGTTTGTTATTATCAGTATTTTCTCATTTCTTTCGTCAGCGTTCAGATTGCATTGTTTCCATAGTTAAGTTTAACCGGACTTAGTTTTGAGTTCGGAGCATACTCAATTCTATCCTCCTTTTACAGTCACTCTCTCATGCATACTAAAATATTTTTCATAGACTGCGGGATGCGGTATAACCAGTTGTTTCCATACGAATAGAATATAGTATGTTTAGCTCATTCTGTCTGCTTTCTTAACTTCATTTTGCAGAGTTGGTTGATGTTTATGTATAAACTTCCCCTTCGTGTCGAACGAGTGTGGAAAAGGGGTTGTTAGAACGGCCAAATAAATTTAGTCGCGAGCTTTTTTTGTTTATGTCTTCCATTGCAGTCTTTTTGGTTATATATTCGTGTGTGTGTGTGTGTGTGTGTGAATGGGAGATGAAAACTTTTACAATTTATATAAAAAAATTTCATTTTTCTAATGGAAGTAATAATGCACAGAGGGCGAGTGACCCCCTTTACGCATGCATCGTCAAGGAGAGGATGCGTCGCATATATATTACTCGTTTGAACATTTCTTTCAGTTACGATAGAGGGCGGATTTTGAAAGATTATATATTACGTAAACTTGTTTGATAAATAAAAAATTTGTCTATTGGCTAGATACCAAAACATTACAATTAGGAACAGTGCTAATTAATCATTCTGGTGGTTGCTTAACCGCCTTCGAAACGGTCAAATGAGTCGTGTGACGGAAGTAATCGTCTATAATATAGCTTAAAGTGGGAGCCGAACCATCTAACATCTCCGTGTCGCTACATCATCTGAACTCAAGGTGACAGTCTGACAGTCACCCATCCAACAAGTAAAGAGATATAATGTCTCCTAATCTCGCTGATCTACGGGGAAGCGGTACACAGCGTAACCCTCATATTTAGGAATACATAGGTAGATTTAAACACCATTTGGAGAAGCAAATCGAAAATAAATAAAGATACAACTATATATATATTATATATATATATTCCTTCTATTTTGCGCATGATTTACACGAGATGCTTAAAACCATTAACATTTTATGCTTGAGTATATAAATTATTCAAGACATGAAGGCTGGCTTCGCACAGTATATAATTCTGAACATATACTGTGTGTTTGTATATAACCTATGGTTAGCTTCCGCCCGAATTATTCATTCTGACGAAGATCAAGCTTTTCACTCCACCTTAGACCTACAGTTTAACGTGGAATCCGAACCACGCCCCATCAGCAGCCCAGCGTCTTAACCACTAGGCCGGCCACCTAGGGTACCCATTTATCTACCAACCACTTTCTTTATTGTGTGGAAAGATGAACAGCTGGGTTTGCTGCGCGCCGGGTCTCGAACCCGGGGCCGATGGATTCGTAGTCAGCGACGCTAACCACTACACCACCATATATATATATAGTAAAGGTTACAATCTCTATACAGGCGTCGTGAGGAAAGGTCCAGCCACGTTTATGGAGGAAGTTATATACAGTAGCGCTCATAAGTATTCGTACAGAGAACTATTTCAGTTATATTTGCCTTTATCTTTTGTACCATGCATAGGATAGTTACGAAAAGTTTACCGTTCATTTGGAAAAATTTAACAAATAAAAAAAATAGTTCAACTCCAACATATAATGTAAAACATCAAAGAATTTGAGGAAAATTAAAAACAGTTGAAATGCAAAAGTTTTCATACACTTATTTACAAAATTATTTAATACTTTGTGTGTCCACCTTTTGCTTGAATGACTTTAACGATTCGTTTTGGGTGTTTTTCTATGAGGTTTCGACATCTCTTCGTAGAAATTTTAGCCTATTCTTCTAAAGAAAATTGTTGCAATTCATTCTGATTCGAAGGGGTTCTCTTGCGGACAGCTGTTTTCAAATCAAACCATAAATTCTCGATTAAATTGAAATCTGGGCTTTGACTGGATCACTCGAGAAGTTTGACATTTTGGATCATTATCTTATTGTAATACCCATTTGCAACTCCCCAAACTTTCCTGATATTTCTTCGAATTCAAGAGTCCATCAATGACAACAAGCTTTCCTGGACCAGAAGCACTAAAGCATCCCCAAAGAAGCAAACTACCACCACCATAACCGTAGGAAGGATTTTTTTTTTCCTCAAATGCAGTATTTGATTTTCGCCAAATATACCGTTGTTAATTGTTCCCGAACAACTCAGTTTTGGTCTCGTCTGTCCAGAGAACTTTGCTTTTCGTAGCAGAGGTTTTCTTCGTGCAACTCTTCCACGCAGACAATTCTTTCTCAATGTATGACGTACAGTAGAGTGGTGGACATCGATCATATACAGTCTTAATGTTTGGCAGACATCACTTGCAGTCACTCGTGGATTCGCAGCAGTCATTCTTTCAATCCGTTTAGTTATACGTTCTGAAATCTAGCAAGGTCGTTCACACCTTGATAGAGTTTCGATTATTCCAAAGTCTTTCCATTTCTTTATAACTGCAGCAACCGTCGTGAATAGAATGCGAAGTTCTTCTCCCATCCTCCTCTAACTCTTTCCAGACTCGAGTGCAGCAACAACAGATCTCTTAAGATCTGTAGACAGCTCTTTACCACGACCATCCATTGCTTATTAATGCTTGTATGGTCATCCGTCTTCCATGAAGATTCAAAGAGAAAATTCTAGAATTCAAAATCGCCAGCAGTCTCTAATCAATAAACAGTTAACTACTGATAAAAATTATAAATTCTTCAAGAGTAAGGTGGACTTAGAAAGTATTAAATAATTTTGTAAATAAATGTTCGAAAACTTTTGCATTTTAACTTTTTTATTTTCCTCAAATTCTTTGATATTTTACATTATATGTTGGAGTTGAACTAATTTTTTTATTTGTTAAATTTTTCCAAATGAACGATAAACTTTTCATAACTCCTATGCATGGTACAAAAGATGAGGACGAATATAACTGAAATATTTCTCTGTACGAATACTTATGAGCGGCATTGCATACGAAATAAATTTAATTCTAAACTACAGTATTCTCGATTGTATGTAATTAAGAATCCCTGAATTGGGTTCCTTTTCGTATTTAAAACCTAGCGCATATTATATATATGGTGTTTCAAAAGTCCAGCCTGATAAGTATTTGAAATTATTAATTATTTTTTCTGTTATTCCAACAGATGTTCAAACTGATTCCATGAAGCTATTTACACATGTACATTCTGTCGCGTACTGATGTAAGACATTAGAAAACTGTTCCTTGGCGACGGTAGCACACGCTACTATAGTATGTTGCTCTTCAGATCATTTATCGTCCTTGGACGTGTGCTGTAAAGAACGGAATGTGTAACAACACGAATTCCACCTTCTTTTGGGGTGTATATTCAGTAGGGTTTCTTTCCCGGGATCCCGGGATCCGGCTGTTTTTATTGGATTTGAAAATCCCGGGAAATCCCGGAATTTTAAAATGACTTAATTTATTTTTTATTGATTTATTTGTTTTTTCTTTTGTTATTAGAAAGCTCTTGGGTAGAATTAAAGAAAACTGCATAATATTTACCACATTTTATTCTACTTTTCTGCTTTCTTAAATGAACACCAACTAGCATTAGCAACTTAGAGCAATCTAAAAGTGGGCCCGTATGCCAAAAACTGGCCGAGGGAATGTCGCAAGCGCTGCGTATAATACAAGGAACCGAGTCTCAGTATATTATCTAGCGATCGCGGGCAACTCATCTTGCTCAGAGTTTAAGCAAGCATTTGAAGCAAGAACTGCAGTTATTCGAGACAATAGGGAACAGAACTTCAAACATCATGAATTTATTTGATGCACTGAAAACCATTCCGCCAATCTCTGTTGAATCAGAAAGAGCCTTTTCTGCAGCAGGTTTATTTATACCAAGTTGAGAACTCATCTTAGTGATAGAAGTATCGATTGTTTATGTTTTTAAGGAGCTATTTTAAAAATGTTGATTGACTCTTTAAATATTTTAAGATAAATATTTTAAGATAAATATTTTAAGATAAATATTTTAAGATAAAATATTTTAATATAAAAGGATGAAATTATTTTTTCTAATAAAGTTTATTTTATTTTTTTGTATTAGCTAAATATTTTAAAATAAAATATGTTGAGATAAAAGGTATAAATTATTTTTTTTGAATGAAGTTTCTTTTTCTTTTTTATTTGCAAATGCACTTAATTATAATTAAATGAATATAATATTTTAGCCTCTTATTTGTCCCCTGCAGATGAATAGCATGATAAATATTATGTTTAATAAATAAATAGCTACCAGTGATTGGTAAACTCAATTCAAGTATTACAATGCAAAAGTGGTCATCTAGGCATAAGTGATTGGTTATCCCAATTCTAAAAGGGTTTTTATCACTGAACAATAAGAAAAATTACCGTTCTCTTAAATATACAACCATTTCCTGGATTTCCGGGGATCCCAGGAATTGGCTTCATTTTTCCGGGAATTCCCAGGATTTCCCGGGATGAAGAAAGCTGCATATAAGGAGAAACCCTAATATTCAGTCGCTATCCTTTTGAACTTAATTTTTTCTGTTCCAAGTAACCTATTAATAAATAATCTCAAATCCCTAAGGGGTAGGAGTTTCGAAACACACTGTACTGTATTATTATTATTATTATATATATACATATATACACACACACACAGGGTGTTTCAGGAGGAAAGGTCAATACTTCGGGAGGTGATAGTATCGGTCATTGTGAGAAAAAAAGTTCATATGAACATGTGTCTAATTCTGAATGGTTACGGAGATAGAGCTGTTTGAATCTACAAATACAAAAGCATTGTTAATGGTAATCAAGAAAGAGAAACCAATTACTGTTTCTAACATTTAATGTTTAAACATTGGCATTTTGAATGGTATCAGATACAGAAATGACAAATTTGTTACAGTTTACAATACGTTTTCGAAAATCCCACCGTCAACCTCAATGCACTTTGCAACTCGTGTGCGAAGATCGCGTGTTGTTCGTCTGAGTTGATCTTGACGTTCCTTTATGCGGGCAGCAGCATCCAAAATGCGCGCGAGCAATTCGTCTCGTGTATCCACCTTTCTTTTGTAAACTTGACTTTCCATCCACCCCCACAAACAATAATCTAACGGAGAGAGGTCTGGAGACTTTGGTGGCCATTGAATGGGACCACCGCGGTCGGTCCATCGACCAGGGAAAGTTTGATTAAGGTATTGCATCACCAGACGGGTAGAATGTGGAGGAGCTCCGTCATGCTGAAAGTACATACCAACGCGTGTAGCCAAAGGAACATCCTCCAATAGTCCTGGCAATTCATTTTGCAGAAATTCTAGGTAACTTTGTCCTGTAAGACGATTCTCTAGTCTAAAGTAACAGGACCAATCAGCTGATCATCGATGATACCGCACCACACATTGGCAGAGAAGCGATGTTGAAAATTTGTTTCCACAGTGGCATTTGGATTTTCGTCTAACCACCGATGAGAATTACGAGTGTTGTTGATACCGTCACGGGTGAAAGTAGCTTCATCGGTGAACAGTATTAATCGAAGCAATCGGCGATTAGCATTTACCCAATGACAAAATTCCAGTCGCATGGCAGCGTCTCCTGGTTGAAGGTGTTGTACACGCTGTGCATGATATGGATGCAAGCCTTCCTCACGTAATGTTTGCCATATTCTTGTGTGTGGTACACCGAAACGTGTAGAAATTCTTCGTGAGCTAGTAGTAGGACTACGCTCTACCAAATGAAGAATGTTTTCCACTTCATCCACATCTTGTTGACCTTCACGTTCAGATGAAACATGAGCGCTGGGAAGTGTACCAATCTCACGCAATGTGTTGAAACCTGGTAAACACTCTTCGATCCGGAATTTTGCGGTTCGGAAACCGTCGACGGTATTCTGCAACAGCAGCTGTTGCACTTCCATCGCAAAAACCGTAGACATACACCATATCTGCATATTCGGCATGTGTGAAGGTGTGTGGCATTCTTAACACTGCTTCAAACACCAAACAATGTCACTCACAACAGCCAGCTGTCGATTGGCTTATGTTACATGCTTACATTACAGCTTACATGGTTCAAGGTTATAGGGGAGGGAAGGGGGAGGAAGAGCTGCGCGAGCATCAGATTCAAACAGTTCTATCTCCGTAACCATTCAGAATTAAACACATGTTCATATAAACTTTTTTTCTCACAATGACCGATACTATCACCTCCCGAAGTAATGACCTTTCCTCCTGAAACACCCTGTGTATATATATATATATATCAGTGGCGTTCGGTCCATGGAAGCAATGGAAGCATTGCTTCCCCACTTAAATGATTAGAAGCACTGTTAAACCATATTAATGACGATGAAATTATGATAAATTATCACTACGCTATACTCCTTTCAAATATTTTTTAATACAAAAAGCTCGAAATCCAAATCAGTGCACTGAAAAGGGAGGGGGAGAGCAATAATTTTGTTGCGTCGAGACGGCCGCCAGTGGAAGCAACCTTGAGAATGGCTTCTTTTGTTTTACTTACTATATTCGTGTTTTATAAAAATTATATCAATTCACCGATAATTTCACTGCTTATACGATAGTATAAATGTAATAAATGATATACAATAAAATTATTGATCGCTATACTTGGGGATGAATTAATATTATGTCTTAAAAGAATAAAAAATATTCACCGATGGAAACACAGACCCACAACGCATTCATTTCTTTAGGCAAAACGTGGATCGTGGAAGCAACTTAGAGAGTTGCTTATTCCCGCTATGATGCTAACGGAATCCTTTTAAAGCGCTTAATTAATGAGCTTATATCATTAAATGACTAAATAACTGTCAGTTATTACCAGATATATTTTTAGAAGAAGAAATACAAGCTAATTGTAATTAGAGTTTGCTTAATTATGAGTAAATCAAAGTGAAGTTGTTATATTGAGGTTAATGTCGTTCGTCAACTGCCCATCCCCTTCCTCCTCCGCCCTCCCCCAACAAGTGCACAAATTCAAATATAATTCGAGCGCATTTTTAACATTATTCAGTTATTTATTTGATTTGTGATTTTCACGATAAAGTAATCGACGCATTTGCAAAGAAGAACAGGAGGATAGAGCTGGTGTATAAATAAAAGAGGTTAGTGTATACTGTGTGTGTGTGTGTGTATATGTATATATATATATATATATATATATATATATATAGTTTTAAAAGGTCCCACTCAACTGACCTGTGTATCTATGTACCCAAAGAAACAATATCTAAATACATTGATAGTAATTCAACTATTTATAGCTGTTTCTGAGATATAAGTAAGGCATATGATGGAGTGAACCACAATACATTATTTAAAAAACTAGAAGACAAGAAGGTTCTCATGTACATATTAAATTTATTGAAATTTTGGTATTCCCACCAATCTTTTACCGTTAGGTGGGGCAATGTTTTGGCTCCTCTTGCGGGGTGAGACAAGGCTCCTTGCTCTCCCCTATGCTGTTTAATGTGTATATTGACGGATTAATTGCTTCACTTAATGAAGCAACAGTGGTATGTTGTATAGATAACAAGGATAAATAACTAAGTTTATGCCGATGATATGGTGTTAATAGGTCCCTCTGTTAAAGGTCTGGATCGGCTATTAAAAGTCTGCGAAGTGTATTCACAGAAATATGATATTCTTTTTAATGTTACAAAAACTAAGGTTATGCAATTTCATCCTAAAAGCTGTAAGCAGCCAGCTGATATTAGGTTTAAAATGAAAGGTGAAGTAATTGAGGAAGTACAAGAGTTTAAGTATTTGGGTCAAACTATTACCAGCTCATTGAATGATGACTCGGAAAGAAAACAATCTCGAAGCCTTTGTGCTAAAGCGAATATGACTATAAGGAACTTCCGGTTCTATACAAGTGAAGCTAAAGACACTCTCTTTCGTACTTTCTGCAGTAATATACATGAACAGCAACTCTGGGTGAACTATAAAAAAGGTTCTGGCAGAACCCTAAATTTGCTGTACAACAGGTCTTTTAGACTCTTACATAAATTACCCCCCGAGATGCTCAACTTCGCAAATGTTTGCTACCCGCAATGTCCCGAGCTTCCAGGAGGTAACAAGACGTGCTCAATACAGTCTGATGCAAAGAATTAAAAAATCAACCAACCCGATTATCCAAGCTATCCATAAGTCCTGTCGTTTATCCTCTAAGCTATGGAATTCTTGGTACGAAAACGTATGTTTGTAGCTCCACTTAACTTCGACATTATTGTATTATTTCTAATCAACTGTATATATTTCTATCCTTTGTATGTAAACTGTCATTGTATTAATAATATTTGTCATATGGACTATAGTCTGCCAATAAACCTTTCCATTTTCATATATACAGGGTGTCCCATAAGTCTGGCATCATTGGAAAAATAATAAAAAAAGGCAAAACAAAAGCTTTTATTTACAGAACGTGCTCAATATGTCCACCATTGTTTTCAATACACAAATTCAGACGTGATACCAAAGTCAGCAAGCACACGGTGAATGATGTCAGGAGTAATGGTGTTACATGCCCCAATAATGCGCTGCCGCAAATGTTCAACACTCCTAATTTTCTCTGCGTATACCAGTGCTTTCAAGTGGCCCCAGAGATAAAAATCTAGTGGCGTGAGATCCGGGCTTCTAGCTGGCCATTCCACAGGCCCTCGACGTCCTATCCAATGACCAGGGAATTGTTGGTACAGGTATTCCCTTACTTGGGTGCTGTAATGTGCAGGAGCGCCGTCTTGCTGGAACCATGTCGGGAAATTTCCTTCTTCGTTCAAGACACTGGGAAATGCTTCTTCCTTGAGCATACGTAGGTAGGTGCCTCCAGTGACATGTTCATCGAAAAAGAGGGGGCCTATGATGAGATCCTTCCAAATGCCACACCATACTATCACCCGAGATGCACCTTGTTCCTTTCAAGAGGTATACAGGTGAGGGTTGTTTTGAGACCAGTAGCGGGTGTTCTGTCGATTTACCTCACCATTTCCATAAAAAACAGCCTCGTCACTGAACAGAATGGTGGACGGGAAATTGGCATCCCGAGCATAAGAAAAATATGAATTAATTATGGTTTGTAGAAATAGAAAAATATGAATTTCTCCTATGATGCCGGACTTATGGGACACTCTGTGTATATATATATATATATATATATATATATATATATATATATATATATATATATATATATATATATAATAATATGCTATGCATGCTCCCCTATACATAATTGTCACCGATCGCCAGTGATATATATATATATATATATATATATATATATGTGTGTGTGTGTGTGTGTGTGTGTGTGTGTGTGTATCTCCGAGAACACTCATCCCCTTTCTCCATTACAATTACTCGTATCTAAAGCGTCTCCTTCAACTAACAGAGAAACACTTTTCCTGTATAGATCAAATAACGTGTGTGATCAAACCCTTTATTCTAAATCTCTCGTCTCAGATTTCCCCTTCATACGAGAAGGGTACATAAACATCTTTTTTTTTAACAAAGTATAAAGAATACAGTCTCCTCCGTTGTTCACGAAATGCGTTTTTACACTCCTCCGTGTGTTGAAATGGCCTTTCTGAACATCTCCAGCGATTCCCCACATCGGAAAAGTAGTCTGAAGGCAGTTCAAACTCTAATAATCCTACGAGTGTTTTGCTAATTAGCGCTTTGGCTTAACTGTATCCTAAGCAGCTTGGTTTCCGGGGGGAAAGAGGGTGCATTGCTAAATAAAAGAAATAAAGAGAGATTACGAGTTTAAAGTAATGTTTGGAAGTGAGAGTAAAAGATAAAAAGAAGCCATTATGTTCACTATTACAAAAGCACGAAAGATTTTAATGGGGGACAACAATAAACTTATTTTTTCTTCAAACGAATGTTTGTTATTTCCTATATTATTTTACCAGACGTTTTGTTGTTAATAAAATAATTGTTCATAATCTTGCGAAGAAAAAAGAGAAGTAGCTAATAGCAATGTTCTGTGTAAGCTCCAATCCTAATGATTGTGTTGTTTAATTTCGAAGGCAATGCATATGGTAAACACACACACACACACACACACGTGCACGAAGTACCGACCCTTTTAAATTCACATATCTAAAAAAACTAATTAACCAAACCTAATTTAATCTAACCTAACATAAGCTTAGTGTCATCAAACCAAGACGCGATAAGTGTTTGGGACGCAATTGAAAGCTCGAAGGGTGTTCCCTGTTTAGTCATTAAATAGTGAGGTACACGCTAATCTAGCCTAACCTTTCCTGACCAATCCTCAACTAACCTAACCAGATCATGATCAACATACCTTTTTCCAACAATAAAACTATTTCTACATTTTGTTATATAATTTTTTAATGTTCCGAGGTACCAAAACTGTTACCTCACAAAAAATTACCCCACTACATGTGAATTATTATACACTCGCCCTCACTGATGCCCAGTTGCCAACGCGCAAAACACACACACACACACACACACAACACACAAATGTAACATAAAACTGGAATTACATCGCATTAAGTACTATTCCGTCCTGTATTATTCCATTTCCATTTAATTCTCGGACTGAAATCGGAATAATGTAGAATCCTATTCTTTTTTGGTTGGTATTAAGAAGATTCAGCTCAAGTCCGGTCATAAAATTAGTTTCTACTTTACAATTTACTTAAATATAACATCTTAACATAATTTAACCCAACCAGACTTAACCTAGCCAACGAGGTGTGTTCAAAAAGTTCCCGAACTGATTATGCTGCGCGCGCATCACATGACGCGCATGCACGTCATGTGATGCATGTTGTAGTATGACTCAGTCTGTGTCTAAAGACGGTTACCGACTGTTGATAATCGTATTTTGTTCTCTCGATATTTACTGTTTTGTGAAGTCATTTTGTGTGTTTTGTCGCATTTTGTGCATTTGAATAATGGCTACTGTCGCGCACTTCCATTGCGATAACTGCTGTTTTGTTTCAACGTCATACCCGTACACCCACGTCTCGTCACCCGTAACGATGTTTCTGTAAAAATTTTCATAAGATTGGCACGTTGAAGGAGGTCTTGAGACACAACAACACGTTGCTCTTTCTACTCGGCAGTCAAGAATCGTGGCACAAATTTGGCTGATACACGACGCATCCTCAAATTCTCTCCGAGTATCGTGTGGCGTGATCCTATCGAAATGTCCAGTTCGTCTGCGACTTCCCTGACTGTCAGTCTACGGTTCCCTCGAATCATTTCACGAACACAAGCAACAGTGTCATCAGTTCTTGAAGTGGAAGGTCGTCCCACCTTTGCATCGTCCTCCGTCGACGTTCGGCATTCCTTAAAGTGCTTGTGCCACTCAAACGTGGTTGTCCGACTTAAGGCATCATTGCCAAATGCTGTGTTCAGGATGGCATGGGTTTCAGAAGCAGTCTCGCCCAGTTTAACGCAAAATTTAATGCACACATGTTGTTCTTCAACAGTAGCCACTATTCAAACGCACAAAATGCGACAAAACACACAAAATAACTTTACAAAACAGTAAATATCGAGAGAACAAAATGCGATTATCAACATTCGGTAACCGTCTTTGGACACAGAGTGAGTCACACTACAACATGCATCGCATGACGCGCGGGCAGCATAACCAGTTCGGGAACTTTTTGAACACACCTCGTAACTTACCCTAAGCCAATTTAATCTACCTAACCGAACTTAAACCAACTGATATTCTGAGAGTCTGACACTACTCCAAGTATTTAATTCCAACAAATACGGGGCTTAAACTTCTTGAAAGACAAAACTTTTCATTGACGAACTAAATTCTCGTCAATGTTAGATTTTAAAACATAGAACAAAAACTAGACTAGAATTATATGCTGTGCAACCACTTTTTTATTGCAATCATTGTACGGGTTAACTTCCTCAGGATGGACCGGATGGAGGCGAATGACCTTTAATTTATGCGTACAACTTTTTGCCGCTTGTTCGAAGTCCCTTTTATTTCCAAACGTTATCATACCCTTAGCTTACAAGAAAGGATTGCGAGGTAGTACAGAAAGAACACAATTTCTTGTGTAATTTTTTATTACTAAAATTTTATACATAATTGTCCGTTATTTCAGAATTCACTTCCACATCACTTATTACAAATTTCAGTTCATTAAGAATTGAAACAATTTTCGAGTAATTCTTAATTTTTGGTTCAGTCTCAAATAATACAATCAAAGTTCATTGTGGAAGGTTTAATCAATTTTCTCAAATTATATTGACACTTTCTAAATTGTCAATATTAATTTGAGAAAGTTGACTGACTGTGCTACTTATCAGCTAAGGGGGAAAACTATAACTTAGGCCATGAACTAATTTACAAATTCAGTGTGCCTACCAGCCTAAACTAACCTACATTTAAAAACCTGAATAAGCAGTTTCCCTTTTCCCTCACTGGGTGCTGCAGAAAACACTGCCCTTTGATTGGCCATTAATGCCTTCTCGGAAAGAAAACTCCGCCTTTTCTCTTAAAACTAACTTAACATTAATTTCTTTTCCCCGAAACTACATTCACTTTTCATTTTTCAACCTCGCATTTTTCGCATAGTTGTAACCAAATTTCAAGCTCTACTTCAGAAAATTAAGAGAATAAATTCCAACTGACCTTATGGTCTAAAGGTACTTTATTTTAACAAGTGGGTTTGAGCATAGGCATAGGGGGAAGGGTGTCAAGGGGGTCAACTGACCCCCCAAATTCAGCTCGATTGAATTTTTGGGGCAATTACACCCGAAATTTCTGACAAAAGCCCAATACACATTATTTTCAATCACCATGATTTCACCCTAAACTTTAAATGATTTTCATATAGGATATCTCTTTGCCCGAAATGTATGACTTCACATCTTGAACCATGCAACATTTGATTTAGAAAGGAAAACCTGTCGCAAAACGGCAGTATTTAAGTACCCCATTTGATATAACCTGTTACAACTTACTCTATTGTTGTAACTTGTTTGGTGCTCAAACTTTATTCAGTTGTGTATACCTACAAATAGTGTTTAATAAAAATATGACTTAAAAACCGATTTTTGGTTTCGCTTATTTTTTTCGGCCAAACCTTGCTTGCCCCCCAGGACAAAATCGGGCCCCAACGCCTATAGGTTTGAGGAATATGAAACCAAACTTCATGAACCATTCCTTTCCTTCAACCTGAATTAAAAGAAAAATCAGACTTTAACTCTTCCCAATCTTTAGTTTCAGAAAGTTTAATCACGAAACAAAGAGAAAAATTCAAAATTAATTGTGAACTTGAAAAGTTTTCAATCCACTTGACAAGAGAGAAGAATTTTAAGACCATAAATCTGAACCACAAGTCTGGCAAATGTGGTTGTACAGACACTGACTTAAGTTCATTTTTGACCAACTCTATTGAACCAAGCTATGGGAAATTAAAATTTTAACACTGCAGTGCAGTTGAAAATATAATAAGAACAAAATCACTTACCGACATGCTTCAATAAATAATAATTAAAACCATTTCTAGTTTCAAAGATTTAAACGTGACAAAAATCTTAAATCTAAAATTTTAATTCTAACTTCTCTGTTAACACCAAAGATTTTTTTCTTATCTTTCGGTAAACTGTGTTCCTTCGCCGTTGTTATAGGTCATTTTCTTAGAGTGAGGCCTACACCAGCCTCCCCCTTTCGGGTGTTAAATTTCAAAGTGAACCGCGATTCTCTTTATCAACTTATTTTTAAACGATATAATTTTCACGCGAAATTAAAAATATTTTTAAATCACTCCAAAATACATAATTCCCTTTTTCATTTATTTATTTTAAAATTTATGTTTTTTACGCCCTATTTTGATACGCAATTAAATACACAATTTGTCGGTTACGACATAGATTTTTTTTTTCTGAAGTGTTTTTCGAGAGAGAGAGATTATTCGAATTTTATTGTGCATTATTGTACGGGCTAACGACATCTGATCGACAAATTATTATGGGTTAGATTAAGTTAGGTTAGGTTAGCATAAATTAGGTTAGGTTAGCACAAATTAGGTTAAATTAAGTTAGGTTAGTTTTACAGAGGGTCGATGCTGTGTCTTGTTAACGAAATGGGTATAGGTCCAAATTATGCCCGTGTTTAAGTTTGGTTAGGGTAGGTCTGTTAAGGTTGGGTTAGATAAAATTTGGTTAGGTTAGAACACAGTGTTTCTCGTCGTCTTTGCTAGTTCAGGTCCAAAAAATTTTCTGAACGAAAATTGCATTCGAGAGTAATTTCTCAACACCTTAAGAATCTGGTCCAGAGCTAACGACATCTGACCGACACTACACAATCAACAAATTATTGTGGGTTAGATTAGGCCTAGTTAGGCTAGGTTAAGTTAGGTTTTTTGTATTTTAAAGTGTCGATGTTACGTCCTGTCGACCAAATGGGTAGCGGTGCTTTAGTTCGTCAATCTAAAGGTCTCAGTGCCAAGGCAGAAACAACGAAAAAGTTCTAACTTAATCTGACCAAATTTGATTTAATCTATTCTCACTAGACCTAAAGTCTAAACTAATCTAATGTAACCTTAACGGAAATAAAATAACATAACATAACCCAACCCATCTTAACTACGCCAAATCTTTCCCTTACAAAAACAACTATTAAAAACTTCTAAAACAATAAAAATAAAATAAATCCTTTCTCGACAATATCTCGACCAAAAAAAATCCATCCTAGTTTTTGTTTTTCGTCCTGGAAATATAATATTTCTGTTAATGCAATTCGATGCATTTCCGCTTTGACTTCGTCAGTATATATATATATATATATATATATATATATATATATATATATATATATATGATGAATTTTATAATTGAACACGTGAAATGAATGAATGATGCAAACCCACAAGGAAAAATAAAAATGATTCCGAGGCCTCTCGTGTATTCAGAAGTACAGCTCATCTTTTCCTGACGAGGTGTACTTCTGAATACACGAAAGGCCTTGGAATAACTTTTCTTCTTCCTTCGAGGTTTGCATTATATATATATATATATATATATATGAAAATTATTTCACGAAAGTAACACGTGAAAAATAAGTTATTTATGATGAATAAATCCACGAAGGAAAGGAAACACAGAATGGTGCTCAAGCGCTTCATTAGACGAAAGCGCTTGAGCACCATTCTGTTTCCTTTGCTTCATGGTTTTATTCATCATATATATATATTATATATATATATATATATATATATATATATATATATATATATATATATATATATATATATATATATATAATCTTTGATCCTTGTTATATATTTCTTTTTATTTTTTATTTTTTTAATGAGAGAAAGCTTTAGAGAGAAGATTTGCTGGCCTTATTTTTCTCTGAATCCATTGGGAGTTTCCTGGTTTAATCTGCCTTTAAAATAAAAGTATCCTTTAAAAACTCTGACAATTTTTCATCTTTGTGCAGTTACAAAATTTAAGGACACGACTGTTAGGCCATTATATTTCTACAACTCTGCGAACGCTTGGAGAAGTGATAATGCTCTGGGCAGGTGTTAACACGCCTTAAACAAACAAAACGAAAGAAGCGAACAAAGACATGAAAATGTGAGTAACCGGAGTAAAATCTTGTTTCGGCTTCTTTTCTTTGTTTCATAAGATAAGGAATCTTCTCTGTTGAATGTCTGACAATAACTAGATCGTGAAAGGATTACTTTCCACTTTTCGCCATTCCTACTATCATTCGCGGTCCGAAAGCGTGGATACTCAAAGTTGCGGATTTAACTTAACCTAACCTAATCTAATCTAACTTGAACTTGCGTGTGACCAAAGTGGGACAGACAAGGATAGGAATGGCTTGCAGTGTAAAAAGACCGCTGTTTTCTGCGAGGCCCCAAACCGCAAAGAGGCAATCCTATATAGAATGGAAGTGGGAAGGAACCTATATTGAGAAAAACCTCATTTGAGTTTTGAACTTTGGGTTTTCTTATTTAGGAGTAAATACTTGAAGATAAAACTTTACGAGCTAAGTCGTGGCAAGTGTCATAACACCGCTTCCCGTCAACCGGTGAAGTTAAGCGACAATGGGTTTAGAGAGTAGTTGGATGGGAGATCCTCCTCCACGTCCACAATATGTAGCAACCCTTTGGTTTGGATCCCACCATAAATCTGTAAGTCCTCTCCGTAATATGATCTTAGATGTTGCGAAGGAGTTAAACAACCCCATCACTACCCCACTCTACAGTGGTTTCAAGCTACGATCTCGCATCACACGGAAGTCAGGCTCGAGGCCTTGCCTAACTATACAAGACACATTTAAAATAAAATGTGTGCACTCTAAAAGCTGTTCACTGTGTTTACCTTAAGTGCGAATATAGAAATATGACTAAATGCACTCTGCAAAATATAAAAAGCATTTAAAATGGCGATTGTTCTGAGCCAGGCGTCTAATCTTCTTTTGAAGATGTCTACTGCAACACCACTCGTGTTCCGAAGGTCTTTGGGCAGCTGATTAAACAGTTTTGGTCCTCTCACAACAAAATTATTTTCTTTCAAGGTTAAGGATGTTCCCTGTCTAGCCTTTAATTTGGGAACACGACACAGTCTTCCTTTTCTACTTTCCACTCATGTTTGGGGAGTTACAGGGTTCAGAGTAAGATTAGGGACTATTTTCTCCATTATTTTCCAAGTGTAAATAATGGTGTATCTCTCTCTCTCCTCCTTTCCAGTGAATATAGGTTTAATTCGCGTAACCTTTCCCAGTAGTTTAGGTCTTTGCACCCACTGATCTTGGTTATGAAGCTTCTCTGAATCCCTTCTAGTTGTATAATGTCTTCTTTTTTATATGGGCATGTTAGGACCGAGCAGTATTTCAATTTGGGTATGATCAGTGTTTTCAGTAGAGGAATCATTACATTCCTATCCCTTCGTTTAAAGGTTCTCAATATCTGCCCCGTTATTCTCTTTGCTCTGTTTACTGCTATCTTATTTTGTGTTTCAAATTTAGCATCATCAATCATTACAACCCCTAAATCTTTTGCTTTAGAATTTCTCTGAATTTCCTGTCCATTTGGGGTATAATATTCCAAGGATTTTAGGTCCTCTCTTTTCCCGTACCGTAACAGCTGAAATTTCTCAGTATTAAACTTCATATTGTTGTCTTCCGTCCACTTACATATGTATATACAGGCCCTCTCAGAAGTCCAGAAAGGCCCGGGCCACTTCCAGCTTTTGAGGCCCACAGCTAAACCCAATTATTACTTTCACTGCAAAACATTTATATTCAAACCTGAAAGTTTCTAAATTTGAGGCCCCCCTTAAGCTTGAGGCCCAGGCCAAATGGCCCTCCTAGACCCCCTCTGATAGGCCCTATATATATATATATATATATATATATATATATATATATATATATATAAAGAGAGCCATAAAAACGAAGATGCAAAATACCCTCAGAATACGTGGCCGAAAATTCTTTAACGTGCTGCCGAAAGAACTGAGGAACCTCCAGCACATCGACCTGAATAATTTCAAAAACCAATTGGACAGGTTCTTGTGCAAGGTTCCTGACCAGCCATGTGTAGCTGACTACAAGGGCAGTAGGAGAGTGGAAACCGACTCTCTTCTCCATCAAAACCCGCAAACTGCGTTGTGCGTCATCCTACATCCTCCAGAACGTATCAGAAACACCAGAAAAATATTTTTTTGGGTGGGCAAGAGCAATTGCATTATACTCTACTTTCGACCTACTGACGTATTCTATAAATACTTACACTCAGAGTACATTTTATTCTGGAGAAAAACATATCTGAAGAGGTAAAATGCAAGAAGTCAAAACACACGATTTCAGACAATATTTTTTCATGCTTCACAACAACAGACATTTACTTGCAACTTAACCCTTTGAAGATCATTGGATTTGAGAAAAAGAAAATATTTCGTGGCTAGAAACTTGTTGTCCCGTGATACTATGGCAACAAACCTAAGCCTCTGTGCGCCGCGAGCAGCCATGGACACATTTTTATTGTATGAATTTACTGTACTCATTCGATACTTCACATTTTTACTAATTTTCATATTAATTATTTGTGTGTGTGTTTCGGGTTGTTTAACCTCCTTCATAACGGCAAAGGTCGTGCGACAGAGGGAACCTACAGTGTTACGTGGGACCCCAAGCCATCTAAGGGTCATTACATCATCTGAACGAAGAGGACGGTGGTCACGCAGCCAACTACTTAACAGACCTAACGACAATTAACCTCGCTAATCCATCGGGAAACGGTGTTACAACGTGGCTCCGACGTAACCCAAATTAAATCGCTAAATGACGAGAATGTTTAGTAAATGATCAAACCCGAATTCTGATACGAGATTCGAACCCAGTCCCTTCGAATTAACATCCTGACGTTCTATCTAGGCTATCATGGCGAGTTGGAAGAATATTATTAGTGAACGTTTGAATAATCCTGAAAGTGACGTATCTGTGGCAGCAAAGAGGGGGAATAAAAGCGCTTTATGAAAAGTGAGATAAGGGATTTGGTCCCACCTGCATAACGTGTCATTGGAGGCAACTGTCCAATTCTCTTCATGAAAGGTAAAGCCTTTATGAGAACAAAAGGTATTTGGCGCTGGATTAACTCTAAAACATAATGCATGACTGAATTTAAGCTTTAAATTATATCCTGCATAAAGTTGAATCTTTTCAAATTTCAGAAATAGATCACTGAAGTCTTATGTAAAAACGTAAATTACATATGCGTAACCATAATATTTAAAATGAATATGTACTGGGGAAAAGTATAATTAAAAATGTAGTGCGTTAAACGTTTTTAAACACCAGTTTTTCTTCAGTGAAACGGTTTTAATAGTGTGTAAATCAATTTGTTTAAAAAACATTTACCTTCTAAATGTGTAACAACAGAAAAATCTTTACATTAGATGATTAGAACGATAACACTGTTCAACAAGGATTCTGCCTCTGGTAGTGTTGGGTGTTCCTACTGACTTTTTTAGTGTTGATTAAAAAAATAATAGTGAAATTTTTTCATTACCCACAGTTTTATATATATATATATATATATATATATATATATATATATATATATATATATATATATATATATATTATCCCGCACGACCACTCCCGTTCCAGTGTTTCTAGTTGTACCCCCATTTGCTGGCAAACCACTGGTCTCCCCATTAAGTGCAATTAATATAACTGCTATTTTAGCCACTTTCAGTGCCATAGTACCATCTTCGGCCCCATTACCTCCCGAAAAGCGTAATTCTAATGCTGCCAATTATACCTACATATTCCTGTTTTGAAACAAAATTAAAATTCAATTTGTTCAAAAACTGTTCGTGATGGAAACATTTCGCATCCATACTTATATTCTGCGAGTAAAAATCTACCAGAATCACTCTATTTTACTTAAGGAACAGGAAAAAGTTCTAATTTGTTGTCCAGTGTAATCTTTCGTTCACTGTATATTACAAACGTTTATACGTAAATATATGAAATATAGCGAAGAAGTTTCAAAGTAATTAGGCCTAAGCATATTATAGACCCAAGTTATGCATAACGTTGCCATGACAATACGCCGTAATTTGTTTCTAGTATCTGTTCTCGTAATGTCCGATCTTCAAGAGTAATATCATAAAATGTTGGAGGTTTTTCAGCCGGCGGCCGTAGCTCAGTGTGTAACGCCGTTTCCCTGTAAGCGAAGTGAAGACACTGAGGTCGGGGGTTCGACTTCCGATGTGCTGGATGGAGTTAGCGCAATGGGCCGCATTCGTTTCGCCTGAGCGCTGTGACACGTTTCTAACCCTCTTCACTGATTTATCATATGACCACTAAGGTCATATGATAAAGGGGACCTACAACCGAGTCAAGCGAAAACTCGAACCAAGAACCTTCAGATTAAGATCCAGGCACTTTACCACTAGGTTAACCTGATGGGTCTCCAATACGGTTGACAATCTTTAAATAAAAAATAAAAAATGGAAATTTAGGCTCGACTGTCTAAACTGTTATTTGAATATTTGCAGACCGCTTATTAGATGCAGGTTTGGTTTTTGAACTGACCTCCCCACTAAATATATTTAACTGAATTAAAAACGAAATTTTTAAATCTTATTTTTCATATAATTGAGAACCGGAGGTTTTGTCTCCGGTTTCACTTTGAAAATAAAACCGGAGATTGACAATAAAAACTACAGAGTTGGCAACCCTAGTCTTCAAGCGGTAAGCGAACAGATCTATCAAGTACGCACTGGATATCTGAGCGTACTTGGTACTTGATAGGTATTAAGCTACTTAAGTATAATTACTTCTCACGACGCTACTTCCATTCCCATTTGCAGTCCGAAATTGGGAGTGTTGAAAGTGGCAATTTCAGATCTGTAAAAAGGTTTCTGATTTCCGATTTTCTCTTTCCTTGTTGCCTTTAACGTACTTTTCCTCTCTCTCTGCTAACTTTAACATACTTTTATCAGTATGAAAAGATAAAAGCACTCAACATGACATGTTGCAATTGTGTTACCAGTAGTTCACTTTTTATCAGTTCAATAAAAGTATTTATATAACAGTTCGGGGTGTTTCAGAATCTTTTACAACACCCTTAACATTTGAAAAGATTCCACTCGACACACGCTTTGATGTGACGTCAATTATTGGCGTCCAATCATGCGATATCAGAGTTGGTTCTGCCCACAGATCCAAAGATAACTCTATGAACAGGAACCATTTGGTAAAACATGAATTGGTAAATAAAAATATGTCTCTAATGTTAAAAATATTCAGGTTGCTACATTGAAAAATGGGAATGGATCTATTTGAAAATTGCCTCCTTTGAGATTCTCACTCGAGGATTTCTCGCTCTTGGATGAAGACTGAAATGAGAGTATCAAAACAGTTTCATTGATAGTTTTAACACTAAATTATAATCTAAAAACTAGAATAGAATTCATATTGCGAAGTAAAAAGATGCAAAAGAAAATCTTGATATGTTGAAAAGTTATCTTAACAGCAAGAAATGGATAACTGGAAATAGTTCTTTACATTACTCAACAGTGTGCGAGTAGTGTTTTCCTCTCAGGAACGATGATAGGCCACTGTTACAGATGAAGGCAAATGAAAGCGATAAATTTGAAAAGTTCGTCATTTTGACATCTTGGAAGACAGCGGTTTAGATATGAAACTACACGAATAATCAAACGATCAATCAATCGGGTGGTTGCCAGTACCTATTAAAGTTGGGAACTCGACCCTGCATGATGCTGGTTAATAACAATCCATGAATTAGCTCAATAGGTCGCATTAGTTGACTGAGCGCTGTACTAGTTTCTGGCCTTCTTCACTGATCATTATATCAGTTGGTTTTAGTGTAAGTTTTATCATTTAACGCGTTGAAACTAATATAGTTAAAATATGTCATAACTGACTTTCAAAAAATGTTAGTTACATATACGATATAACTGCATCTTATACATCTTCCTGTATTTTAACATACGTAGTTGTACAAGTATAAGGGATACCATTCAGTAAAATATCTTCTACCTTGTATCGAATGTAGATCTGATCGGGTATCATGCCCCCGGAATCTCGAAATATCTGCATCTCTGCCTAAACAACCGAATTCAAAATCCTGCATGTACTAATTAACTAAAGAATATGATTAACTAAACGCTTCATCATAAGTTCCTAAAACAACTTCTAATGACATAATTAATATGCCTAGATTACATATATCAAAAGGTAGAACTGTCTATAAAACATAACACAAAAATCCGAAACGCATTACGAAAAACTCTACATATACAATATTTATAGATCTCCCTTAACCCCTATCCCCTCCACCCCCACAAAATAAAAACGGTTATACAAGTCCAAACTTTTTTCTTCTTTCTTTTCTCAATTTTTTTTCCACAATATGAACACATTTCACCATCATTTCTATATACGAGTGTGTATATATATATATATATATATATATATATATAAATCCGACGCTATTATAATATTATCTCGATATATCTGCTGTTTTTTCTCAAAGCAATTCCATTCGACTCATTTATTTCTTTATTAAAAAATAAGAACTTGTGTTTCTGGCTATCTTCGAGCCATCTCTAAATGATAAAGACAGTTAGGGGGAAATTTTCGAACCCAAATGTTGCTTAATGGTCCAGTTTAGTAATAAATCATATGTCCCACCAAAGACTCTTCAAAATAAACCATCCATGATATATATATATATATATATATATATATATATATATATATATATATATATATATTACATGTATGTAAATCATACCTACATGAACGTTTATTTACAAAGAAGCGTGTGGGGGGAGGAAGGGGTGTACACTAGTTTCTACAAGTATAGATAAATTTGAGATTATTTTAACCACATTTTTTTTATCTACATCTGTGACAAATGAATAACATGTCCTTGATTTTGAAATTAAGTTACATTTTGCATGCGTTTTTTTTTTTTTTTTTTTTTCTGAGTAAATAATGTTTCCATGTTTGCTATATATATATATATATATATAGAGAGAGAGAGAGAGAGGAGTTACAAGAAGTTACAAGGAAAAGTAGTACCTCAAAAGGCCTTGCGGCTCATACCGAGGAGGTACCAATGACAACGGGTGCCGAGGAAAAATTCATACACTCAAATAGTGTGCAAGATTCGGTCTAACCGTTTCTTGAACAGATCCACAGAAGAACTGTTCACAACTTCTGAGGGTAGCCTGTTCCACGTGTCACAGATCTTATACGTAAAATAATTCCCACACACACTAGTCCTAAACCGTTTCAAATCCAACTTCCAACCATTGTTGCGAGTTGGGTTATCATTTAAACTAAACATGCTTCTAAAATCGACATTGTTGAACCCGCGTAAGAACTTGAGAACGTCGATGAGTTGACCGCGCAGCCTCCGCGTGCAGTTGCTCGATCGCCTCTGGCGTCCCAACATTGGCCCCAAGCTTGGTGTCATCAGCGAATTTGGCGATCCTACTGACGATACCACCGTCGATATCATTTATGTAAATGATAAACAAGAGTGGTCCCAAAACGGAACCTGAGAAACCCCGCTAGGGACCGAGGCCCAACCCGAACTAGTCCCTTTAATTACAACCCTCTGCCACCTATTCTTCAGCCAGTTTTCAATCCACCTACCTACTCACCCACCGATACCCAGCACGCGCACTTTCGCCATTAGCCGGCGGTGAGGTACCTTATCAAAGGCTTTCTGAAAGTCGAGATAAAGTATATCAATCGCCCTACTCTTATCATACTCACTCAACATGACGTTGAAAAACTCGAGCAAGTTGGTGAGACACGACCTATGCCGTCTAAACCCATGTTGGGAGTCCCCAAGCAGCTTGTACGAATCCAAATGGTCAACGATCCTATCCGCTATTATCCCCTCTAATAATTTACCTACAACCGAAGTGAGACTGATGGGACGATAGTTCCCTGGACTTTCGTGATCCCCTTTCTTAAAGATAGGGGTCACATTGGCTTCCCTCCAGTCACCAGGCACCTGGCCCGTCTCCAACGATTTGTTGAAGACTGTAGCCAGGTGGGGAGCCACCTGGTCGCGCACCACCCGGAACACTCTGGGGAGGAACTGGTCCGGCCCAGGAGCCTGAAACGCGCTCAGTTTGTCTATTTTATCGACAACGACTGTCGCCGTACACCGAACACTATCCAGGCCAGCACCTTCGTGCCTGGCTCGGAGATGACGCGGGTGTCTTCTCTGGTGAACACTCCCGCAAAGTATTCATTCAGGACATTAGCGATGTCCGCGTCGGAGGTCCGCTTTATACTATTAACATAATTGAAGAACTCCTTAGGGTTCCCCTTGCAGAGGCTTGCCACCCGGAGTTCTTCGTTACGTTTCGCTAGCCTAACCTTCGCCTTCAACTCTCTGCATAGGCGGACATACGCCTCAGTGTTCTCATGGGAACGATTGGCCTTCGCCCTCCTATACGCAGCTTTCCTATTTCGGATAGCCGAAGCGATGTCACGACTGAACCACTTAGGCTGCGTTGACGCAGAGGTGACCGGTTTTAACGGTATGGCAGCAGACTGCAGCACTATAAATTGATCCCGGAATGCACTCCATACTTCCTCAACATCGCCACCGACCTCTAACCAGGGTTGGCAAAAACCCAGCAAAAACCCAACTGGTTTTTTGCTGGGTAGTTGGGTTTTTGTGTTTTTGCTGGGTTTTTGCCAATCCTGCCTCTAACCCCATCTCACCTACGCTATCCCGGAGGGCAACAAAGTCTGCCCGCCGTAGATCGCGCTTACTACCTCTAGTGTCACTGCGCTTCACCCGAGGGACGCAGACACAGAACCTAATCAGACCGTGATCACTCCCGCCCAACGATTCGTCAACGGTGAAGCCAGTGACGAGGTTGTCTTCGGTCGTGAATACTAAGTCTCGAACGCTTTCGCCTCGTGTAGGCTCATTGACCCACTGAGTGAGGAAGTTCTCATCAGCAAAGTCAACTAGCCTCCTCCCTTCGGCATCAGCAGTCCTGTCTTCCCACTTTATGCCGCGACAGTTGAAGTCTCTTAAAACTACACACACCCTGTCCCCCAGCAGGCTACGGAGTTCGGTGTACAGGGCTGTATCCTCCTCGAGGAGGAGATGCGGAGGTCTGTACACCAAAATTAACCTCTAGTTCGTCCCTCCCACGTTCAGATCGACGCCAAGCAGCTCCCGTTCAGATCAGAACTGGCAGTCAACCGGACTCAACGTGTCCCCGACGTATATTAATACTCCTTCCCCCTCCCCACGAGTGCGGTCTTTGCGAAACATTCTATATCCGGGAATCTCGAACTCCCCAACGTAGTTCCTACGATCAGTATGAATCCAGGACTCGGTGATAGCAACGATATCCTGGTATTCTGATGCTAAGAGCGCCCGTAGCTCGCAAAACTTATTCCTAATCGACCTAGCATTAAAAAGCACTGCACGGAGGGAGCCTTCCCTATTCTGACCGCCCCCTAGCACGACCCTTTTTCCGAACAGCCAGGGCTGTCGGGGGTTGAAGAGCCCCTCACCAACGAGGGGGCAACTTCCGCAGGAGGCTGAGCCCCCTCCAACGGGGAAGGAGGGTCACCCACCTGTACATGGACGCACCCTTCAGTTGAAGGTACCCACCCTTCAACGAGAGAGAGAGAGAGAGAGAGAGAAGAGAGAGAGTTTACTTTAGGTTTTTTATACTTAGACCAGCCTTTTTTCTTTATTTCTTTACATATAGAATTCCTTTTCTTTTATTAATATTTATTATTTACTGCTCAGAATGCAAATTTTTTTTTCTCTTAATTCTGTCCACCAGTTTTCAAACTGTTGCCATTAATGTCTGTAGGATAAGTCATGCACAGCCCCAAACCGAAGTTGATATTGGAATCTGTGATTCTGAGTGAAATTGGGGATAAAGAATACAATTATGTATAATGTATATAGAAAACTATTATATATATATATATATATATATATATATATATATATATATATATATATATATATATATATATACTGACAAATAAAAATTGTCTTCAAAGTTAACAAAAAAAAACTTAGAATTTGCTTAGTTCTGATTATTTATGAGAGAAACTATTTTATTATAAATTTTAAGATAAAAAAAACCAGATTTTTGTAAAAATTAAGTTTTCTATTTCTAGCATCCTAAAAGGAAGGAAAAAAAATTCTCCCGTTCAGTATGCATTATGACCAGTGATAAAAAAGAAGCAGTAGCAGCTATTCCAAACTTGACAGGCAATTTTTTATATCATGCATAATTTATGGATCATATGGCGAAGGTGGTCTACACCCTTCAATTGGGTCTAAACCACTACCCCACTATGGAAAACTCAAAATTATGATTTTCAGAATTGTCATACAAATAATGCTTTGCTTCTTGGTGGTTTACTTTATAATTCAGAATACAGGGTGATCGAAAGAAATAGTTTTTTAAAGGAGGGGGCACTTTTTTGTATCACCCTGTGTGGTAAACATTCTGTTAAACCAAAAATATCGTGTTTTTATTGTAGAAAAAAAATAATATAAAATTAAAAATATAAAACTATAGAATACAAATTCAAGAAGTAGGCCTACATAATTTGATGTACCAACTCACTATAATACCGTAATTAATATATTTTGTAAACTAAATTGGAATTACGTTTTAAAAGTTTTGAATAAACAAAATAGCAACCACACCTATGGAATACATAAACAATTTCTCCAATGTTGAATTTTCTACCCAAATCACTTAACTTATTTCCCCCCAAGTTGTGATAACCAGGAAGGTGGTCAATTCATATTTGCATTGCGCGAAATATCGTGAAATTAAACGCCGCCCAAACATTTTTTTTTCAAAAGAATTTCTCCATTTCAGGTTATTATTTTACTGTTGGAAACAAGTTAATATTGGTTCGAAAATTAAATCTAGCATTAAAAATAAATGACGTTAAAACATCATCTAATGCAAGGCAGCAATATGTTGCTAGAATTTATTTTCTTGTCCTTGAAAAATGTTTATTACTTAACCTGGAGTTTCAGGAGGATTTTGTTGCAAAGCCTTTAAAAATCGTCTTCAATATAAAAAATTCTATCAGTATATATATATATATATATATATATATAATTCTTCCTATGGACGCGGCATTTCAAGATGAATAAAACGACAAATACTTAAATTTACGTTTTTCAATCACTAAACGTTTCGAGAGCTTTTCAATCCTTTGTAACCCAATCTGTTAAACTGATCTAAAACTTATGGAGTCAACTTACGTTTTTAGAAATAAAACCAACTTCAAATGATTATGGCTCATATACTGAATTGAACATTGTAACTTATGACCACTGTTGATAAGAGTTAAGAGCTTAAGACTGTAGAACGTTTGGTGACTAAAGAATGTTAGTTCAGCCGTTTGTCATTTTATATATACACATATACCAGTAAATAAAAAAATTATATACATATACTGTGTGTGTGTGTGGCGACGGAGGGGGTCAGGCAGGTCAGGCTGAGCCTGACCTTGACCTGTTATTTCTCCTGCAAGGGGACTTAAAAAACTAACATAAAAAACTAACAATACACAATCCCATCTCTTGTCAAGTTGTCAGGCCAAAAATTTCCATCCATCCATCTATCATCTAAACCCCATTTCCCCAGTAAGGGTGGGGAGAGAGACGCGGGAAGAGAGGGAAGATATGTGGCTAAAAATTAGGAGTCCGATATCTTTACTTTATAAAACATATTATAATGACCATGTTAGGATTTATAAATAAGGTTATATAGCTATTTGCGTATACACTGTGACTGTACATAAAGTTAATTATTACTGTATTATTATGCATCTTCTCAAATAACAAAGCCTTACAACTCTCATAAAAATGCACATTCCACGTCTTGTCAGGCAAACAATTTTAAGCCTGACGTCTCTCTTTGAAACATGTTATGATGTAAATCTTATGATTTATTTATGATGTTATAAAGTCATTTGAATATTCAGTATACGTAAAGTTAATTAGTATTTTAATTGATTTATTACTATGTATCCACCAAATAACGAAGTTTTTAATGTTCGAAGTCAGGCAAATTCGTATCTTCCTGACGACTTGCTGCTGTGCCAAATATATGTTATTATCTTGAATTACTAAACATTTAAAAGCAATATTTGCATATCATACGGGCAGTTGGGTATTTCTATATATTCTATTTTTGCATAGTACAGTAGTACAGTAAATTTTAGAAAATTTAATACATAACATATGGAAAGTGTTCATTTTATATAAAATCTGTCACATCTGCGTCGAAACAGAGGAGTCCAAAATGCTGCGCTGTATTGCCAAATCTCTTTGGCTGGTGAATTAAACGGAGTGCAAGAGAAACTAAGACAGTGCGGTTACAAATATGCTCATTTCATTCACTGTTATGCGCACACACTGAATTTAGTTATTATTAAAGTAGCGAATCATTTACCAGGTGTCAAACTTTTTTCTCTCACTTAAAGGCATTTAATAAATTTACTGCCTTAAGCACAAAGAGAAAGAATGTATTCAATAATTTTAAAGTTACCATTCCAAGTTTAAGTGAAACACGCTGGTGCAATCGGTCAAGAACAGTATCAGCTATATTACGTCAGTGTGGAGCATTGAAAAGGCTTTAGAAAGCATTTTGAATGATGAAATCTCGTGGGATGAAGATAGTTTAAACCAGGCTGAAAACCTTTACGCAAAACTAGATGACTTTTTATGTTTTATATTTGCTGCTTTGAAGAATTACTTAGCAATGCTGAAAAAATATTTGATGTTTTACAGTGCAGGATAGTGGACATGGAATTTGCAAAAAAGAAAATTAATAATTTTATTAGTTTTCCGGAAGAAAAAATCAATGACAAAAGTTAATGAATTTCTTGAAAAGACATGACATAGTAAGTTGTCCGACCATTCCTTCCCTACTAAGAGACCCAGAGGAAAAGTGACAGACTTTAAAAAAATTTACGTTACATTCTGAATACCTCTGTAACAGCCTTGAAGGAACAATTTCAATGCATTCAGGAGTTCTCATCTTTTTGAGCTGTTGAATTCACTAATGTTTGCAGTATATATAAGAAAATTTCCCAAAAAACTTAAAAGAAGCACTTGAATATAAGTACAGTAATCTATTTGACGTAAAAGCTTTAACGTCAGAATTAAAATACATCTATCAGGACTCCAATTTTTGTCAGTGCTAACATGCAAAAGAAATTTTAAAGCTTTTTCTTGACCTTGGACTTACAACAGCCTTATCTGAAACGATCAAATTAATTCGGCTCCTTTTGACAATCCCTGTAACCAGTGTGTTAACAGAAAGAAGTTTTTTAACGCTTAACAGAATAAAGACGTACCTACGGAATACCATGTCAGAAGAAAGGCTATCTAGTTTAGCAAGAATTGCCATAGAGAAAGAAACTGTAATGTCGATAGAGAAGAATAAAATGTTGCACGACAAAGTAATTGAAGAATTTGCATTAAAACCAAGAAGATTGGAGTTCATGTATAAATAAAATAAGGTAAGGCGATGTTTTATTTCCTAAATTTATGCCAGTTAAAAATATTCTAATTACATTGGTCGACAAAATCGAACGTTTTTCTCTCATCAAAGATGTGTACAGACTTTTCTAGACCAGTTTTGTACGCTAATTCCAAATCTGTTTTCGTTTGTCCTCTAGCACATCTAGTTATCGAAATATGACGTGTTAATTTCAGCACAGTTTATTGTAAAAGTACAACTTTATTCATAAAAAGAAATGTACACCAACCTAAAAACGTTGCGAGTACGATTTTCTTTTGTAAACCTTGTCCGGATTGTCGCGGTACAACATCCAGCAGTAGTCTGCCAGCAAACTTTCGTTCCAGAAACCTTGATAGCGATTTTCCATTGACTGGATGTCTTGATGGAAGCGTTCCCCCTGTTCATCACTCACCGCGCCAAGGTTTTCGGGAAAGAAATCTAGATGCGAATGTAAAAAATGTATTTTCAAGGACATGCGACAGCCCATTTCTTGATATGCATCGAGCAATTTCTGAACTCCATCTTTGTATGCGGGAAACTTGTGGTTACCCATGAAGTTTCCACAAATCCATTTGAAAGCCTGCCATGCTTTTAGTTCTAAGGCATTGAGGCTTTCTTCAAAGCCTTCATCCTGCAGAACTTCCCTGATTTGGGGCCACACAAAGATTCTCTCCTTCAATTTCGCGGCACTGATGTTTGCAAATTTCTCAACAAGGGTATCGAAACCCTCTCGAATTCGCCTTATCCATCGCTTTCACAAAATTTTTCATTAAGCCGAGCTTAATGTGAAGAGGTAGCAGGAAAATCTTCTTTGGATCAATTAAAGCAACACACTGGACACTGCCCATTCTGGCTCGTATGTGCTTCTTTGATGCCAGTCAAGTCTGATGTAATGATCCACGGTAGCACGGCTGTCCCATAGACATAGGAAACAACAGTATTTCGTGAACCCTTCTTGTATGCCCATTAACATACCAATTACTTTGAGATCATCACAGATATTCCATTGATGAGTGCTGTATTGGATTGCTTCGAGTAGTATATTCATGTTATCGTCCGTCTCCTTTGATGAACGGAGTGGGCGATCTGGATGGACGCCTTTAAGTTCCCTTATGTAGGAGAACCGCTTTCAAGCTTCGCTGTGAGGAATCAATGAAGAGACGCCACTCAGATGGTGTGTGTATCTGTGACAAGTTCTCGAAAAGTCCATTGATATCATGGCAATAGCAGAGTGGACCGTGTACTGTAAAGAATGTCGCCAAATCATGGTTTCGGTTTCGATAGTGACCCACTCGGACGTTCTTCTCAAGTAAGTGTTTCTGATTGAGTCTCGAGGAGAGAAGTTCTGATTTCTCTTTAGAGAGGGCTAGGTCTGTAATGAGGTCATTCAACTCGTTTTAGGTAAACCTCTCCGGCTCCGATTGCTCTTCGTCAGATGTGTAGTCAAGATGGGCCCAAGGTCCCGTATCTACGCCCGCCAATCGCACCTTCGTCGGATTCCCTTTCGTCTTCTAAAGAATCGAGTCCATGCTGTGGAGGTACCGGAATCGGCATTGTGTCATCGTGAGGGATCGGTCTGTTCGCGGAGTCGACGTTCGGATAAACGATGTTATGCTTGTTCTTCACGGAGAATCCAGTTATGTTAACATTACAAAAGTAACAATCGCCATGATGGTCTCTCGGCTCTCTCCATATCATGGGTATAGCGAAGGGCATCGACTTTTTCCTTTCGTTCAACCAGTCACGTAATCCATTCGAACAAGCGGTACAGATAACATGTGGCGCCCACGCCTTATCTTGGTCGCCTAGTGGACAGCCGAAGTATCACCGTAAGTTTTCTGAAGATCCATCGTGATTGTACGCCGTTGTGATTTAGGTGCGAACGAGCCGCACACATAACATAAATTGTCGGGGTGATTTCTACACTTTCGAGGCATGATGATCGATAAGTGGGTTGATGTAAATCACCTAAAAAAATAAAATGTGTAAGTGGGCGACACAAAACAAAACACAACACACAACTAGACATGTGACTGTTATGCCAAAGAATAAAAGGGTGTACATGTGTAACGTTTGGAAATTTGTGGCCGGCAACTGCTTTCACCTAAAATACCACACGAAAGCTGCGGAAAGCCTAAGTTGAAACGACAAAATGCCATACATGAGGGTACAGAAACGGTAAAGCAAAAACCTATACCAAAGCTGCAACGACAAAATACTCCGCTACATGTATAAAGGACGCATATTATACATTGTATTATATATATATATATATATATATATATATATATATATATATATATATATATATGATACACACAGACCGTGCATGGAACAAGGAACTCTTCTGGGATAATTAAATCCACTATAGTCCGAATAAGTAATGGTAAATGACAAATACCATAGTTTTTCTTTTTCATGATGCAAGCCCGACGTGGGCAACGGGTCTCTCGCAAAGAGGTCCCATAAATATAGCTTCCCTCACCAGCTATCTGCAAAGCAGACAGGATCCAGCTTTGGGACATGGATCTAGGGTTTAAAGCAGCCTAGCCCCACTACATTTAGGTTCTAAATGTAGTGGGGCTAGGCTGCTTTAAACCCTAGATCCATGTCCCAAAGCTGGATCCTGTCTGCTTTGCAGATAGCTGGTGAGGGAAGCTATATTTATGGGACCTCTTTGCGAGAGACCCGTTGCCCACGTCGGGCTTGCATCATGAAAAAGAAAAACTATGGTATTTGTCATTTACCATTACTTATTCGGACTATAGTGGATTTAATTATCCCAGAAGAGTTCCCTGTGCCATGCACGGTCTGTGTGTATCATAAAAAACTCAGGGAACCATTCTGAGTTCATTCCCATATATATATATATATATATATATTTATTATATATACGATGCGCCTCGGTGGTGTAGTGGTTAGAGTCGCTGACCTCGAATCCATCGGCCCCGGGTTCGAAACCCGGTGACGGCAGCCGGCGCGCAGCAAAACCCAGCTGTTCATCCTTCCGCACAATAAATAAAGTGGTTGGTAGATAAATGGGTACCCTGGGTGGCTTAGTGGTTAAGACGCTGGGCTGCTGGTGGGGCATGGTTCGGATTCCACGTTAAACTGTAGGTCTAAGGTGGAGTGAAAAGCTTGACCTTCGTCAGAATGAACAATTCGGGCGGAAGCTAACCAAAGGTTATATAGGGTGTCCATAAATGATTACCCTGATTAAAGCATGCTATAACTTTTAAATAAACACTCGTATTCAAACACAGTTTTAATCATAAGTAGATAAACATACAAAGTTTTGATTCATAGTTAATGAACTTAATAAGCTTCCACATGTGCACCCCTAGTGGCACGTAATATGTCTAAACGGTATTCACACTCACGCCACACATTTTCCAACATTTGTGGGTTAACTGTTGCAATTGCATCCGTATGCGTTCTCGCAATGTCCTGATATCTGGAACAACTGTTGCATAAACCAAATCTTTAGCATGACCACAGAGAAAGAAATCCAGCGGGGTAATGTCTGGTGATCTTGGGGGCCATGGGATTGGCCCGTCCCTGCCAATCCATCGATTTGGAAATGTTGCGTCGAGAGTTTCACGAACAACATGCGCCCAATGAGGGGGTGCCCCATCTTGTTGGAAAATGACAGTTGGCTGCCTGTCCTGCAGCTGGGGGCTGGCGTAATTGGTGAGCATATCCAGGTACACAATTGCGGAAACAGTGTTCTCAGCGAAGAAGAAAGGACCAATTATCCACCTTCCAGTTTCCAAGAATTTTTCATCCACGACTTAATTAACTTCACATCAGGTGGATTCTTTCCATACTTTGTTCTGCACCTTCGCTGAACACTGACAGGAGATTTTGTTTCTGCAAGCCACACAACACATTGTGCCTTCTCTGTCACAGACGCCATCTTAACTGAACAGCTACTACAGTGCTCCTAGCAGCGAATGTGGTATATTATGATCGGTCTCATCTCGAAAACTAGACGTTCTAGAGGAAAACCGAAAACAGATTTGGAATCAGCGTCCCAACAGGTATCTAGCCCACCCATAATTATATCTAATGAAAAATACTTGTTGGCCAGTGTCATTATACATCTTACATATCACAGTGAAACAAGTATCAAATTATACAGTGTATATATATATATATATATATACAGGGGTTGGACAAAATAATATGAACACCTTGATAAATGGCGGTTTTTATTCTTAATATGGAGTTGGTCCTCCTTTAGCGGCAATAACAGCTGCATTGCGTCGGGGAATTGATTCATACAGCTTTTGGACAGTGGCTAGAGGAATCCTGAGCCATTCTTCGAGCAAACCCTGCTCCAGTTCCTCCAAAGAAGCCGGCGGTGGGAATCGGCTTCTGACCTGCTGCTCCAACTGACACCACAGATGCTCGATAATGTTAAGATCCTGGGATTGTGGAGGCCAATCCAAGCGTTCTACTTCACTAACATGCTCTTCAAACCAGTTTTTAACGACCCCAGCGGTGTGATTGGTGCATTATCATCCTGGAAGACGGCGCCGCCATTGGGAAACAGCGTTTGGACCATGGGATGGACCTGGTTAACCCTACCATACAGTACTACAGCTGGGCCAAGAGTATTCCACGATATTGCTGCCCAAACCATCACATATCCGCCTCCATGCTTAACGGTTGGGTCAGGCAGTCGGGGTCATAAGCATCTTTAGGCTGTCTCCAGACGTAAACTCGACCGGAACATGGAAATAGCGTAAAGGAGGATTCGTCGGAGTAGACTACATTCTTCCACCGGTCCATTGACCAATTCTTATGGTCATTATACCATTTTCTGCGCCGCTCAATGTTGATGTGCGAAAGGAAGGGTTGGCAATTGCAGCCCTCCATGGTATCCAGCTCCATGGAGCTCGCGACGTGCAGTTCTGGTCGATACCGGGCTTGCAAGATGCTGGTTAAGCTCTGCAGTCACTTTTGGAGCTGTGGTCTTATGGTTCTTTGTCACAATGCGCTTTAGCACCCGGCGGTCTCGATCACACAGCTTCTTCTTGCGTCCACTATTGCATTTGTCGGTGCTTGTCTTTCCATGGTTTTGGTGTGCAGACATGACCATAGAGACAGTTCCTCTGGATACATTGAACATCTGAGCGGTTTTCGTCACCGATGCACCAGCCATCCGCGCTCCGACAATTTGCCCTCTTTGGAAGTCTGACAGGTCTTCATAACTGCTAATTCATAATTCACTCAGATCTGTAAAAACAACGTGAGGGTTATAACATGACGTATACACTCTCTGTTACGCATTTAAATAGGTTTGCCAGTCATTTTACCGTTTACTTTGTGTCTGAGCAGTCCGTAAAGATAACCGGTGAAATCGGCAGGTGTTCATATTATTTTGTCTAACCCCTGTATATGTATATGTATATATATATATATATATATATATATATATATATATATATATATATATATATATATATACAGTGCGTTAGAAAATCTCTCCACAGTGCTATGTTAAACGCATAGGAAATTGAAAAACTACAATGTTTTCATTCAACCATGATTTAGTGATTTTATTACATAACCTTTTGATTTTACAGCATGTGTTGAAAGTGTTTTCCACCATTTTGCAGGCACAGAGCAACTCGTCTACACTTGTTGTCAAACACTTTTTTTAAAGTGTTGGTTGACTGCGGAGAGACTTTTCGAACGCACTGTATATATAACCTTTGGTTTGCTTCCGCCCGAACTGTTCATTCTGACGAAGGTCAAGCTTTTCACTCCACCTTAGACCTACAGTTTAACGTGGAATCCAAACCACGCCCATATATATATATATATATATATATATATATATATATATGCTTGAAAGGTTTGAGCCTGAGTATCCAAAAAACCTGGCGTTATCCGGCCAGTTTGAAAACAAAGTTTCCTCCAACTGGACCATCGGGAAACTATATTTCAAAACCCGAGAATGCAGAATCAGAAGTAGGAGGAGGGAGAAAATCTCCGAAGTAATTCTGATTCTGCCTTCTCGGGTTTTGAAATATAGTTTCCCGATGGTCCAGTTAAAGGAAACTTTGTTTTCGAAACTGGCCGGATAACGAGTCTTGCGAGGAACGTCGAAACACGACAAAACCCCTTTTATATGCCTTTATAAGTGCCCATAATTCTTTTAAATTATATTACCACTATGTCCTCTGGGGTTTTGGTGTTCTGCACGAGGAGAAGGAAGCCAATTTGACTGTTATTCAGATATACACTTGCAAAATTTGGTTTAAAATTAATTTTTGTAGCTTTTCCTTTCTTTTGGGTTATATCTATCTATCTATCTATATATGTATCTATTTATATATATATATATTATATATATATATTATATATATATATATATATATATATATATATATATATATATATATATATCGTGAAGTCATGAGAAAAGAGAACGTTTTGGATTTAATCTTGACAAACAACAACGAGATAATAATAAATAAAAAAGTAACGCACACAGAGTTCTCCGACCATAACCTCATCGATATACAAATGAAGTTAGCACCCAGAGGTCCGAAAACGCATCCTAGAGAGGCAGAAGGAATATTTGAAGGCTTAAACATAAATTCAAAGAAAGTAAATTGGGAAAACGTAAATAAAGATTTAAAGGAGGTAAATTGGGAATTGCTACTTCACGAGAAGACTCCACAAGAAATACTATGTATAATAGAGACTGAAACCAAACCTATAATACTGAAACATATTCCAGAGAGAGAGGAAAGAAAACGTAGCAAGCTGGAGAGGAAAATCAGGACACTATTCAGGCAACGAAGGCAACCCGTAAAACATCTCTGCAGATGCAGAACTGCTGCAAAGAGACTGAAACTAGAGAGGAAACTTGGCGAAATAGAAATGGACCTAAAGCAAACATTCATACATAAGACAAACTAGGAGGAAAACAAGGTAGCAGAAATTAAAAAATAACCCAAAATACTTCTACATGTTTGCGAAAAGAAAGGAAAATATAGTGTAAGGAGAGTATTGGTCCGTTGATAGACGGGGAGGCCGAATACACAAATGACCCGAAAGAAATAAGCGAACTGCTAAGGGAACAATTTAACTCTGTATTTAGCACCCCTAAGTCGGAGATGGAAGTGGAAAACCCAGACGAATTTTTCGACATAAATACAAATCAACCAAGAACAAATTCCGGCACAAACCTATTAATGGACTTCGAGTTCGCGGAAGGAAATGTAATTACGGCCTTATCACAGATGCGAGACAATTCAGCGCCAGGGCCAGACACATGGAGTGCCACGTTTCTGAAGAAATGTCGAGAGAGTATTGCCAAACCGCTAAACTTACTATGGAAGAAATCACTCAACACAGGACAAATTCCACTTCCCTTAAGAACGCGAGCATTGCTCCCCTATTTAAAGGTGGTAACAGAGCAATGCCCAAGAATTATCGGCCAGTGGCTCTCACCTCACACCTTATAAAGTGTTTTGAACGTATAATTAGAGGCAAAACTACCTACTACCTACAAGAAAAAGACTTGTACAACCCAAATCAACATGGCTTCAGGGCTGGAAGATCATGCCTATCACAGCTACTAGACCACCAGGAGAAAATATTGGAAACACTGTGTCGAGGACAAAACATAGATGTAATATATACGGACTTTGCTAAAGCCTTCGATAAATGTGACCATGGAATCATAGCACACAACTTAAGAATACAGGAATTACTGGAAAGCTAGGAAGATGGATATTTAATTTCTTGACGCAAAGAACACAAAGAGTGGTGGTAAACGGAAGTTAAATCGGAAGTCTCGGAAGTCGTGAGGTCTGTCCCAAAAGGGACAGTATTAGCTCCCTTGCTGTTCATAATAATGATTGCAGATAGTGATGCAGATATTAAGGACAGTATTGTATCATGTTTTGCAGATGACACAGATATGTAAGGAAATATTACACGAAAGTGAAATTACAAAACGACATTGAAACATTATTCCAGTGGGCAGAAGACAACATATGAAGTTCATCGAAGAAAAATTCCAACTTCTAAGATATGGTAATAACAAGGAGCTACAGAATAAAGGGTACAAAACTCCGCAAGCCAAACAGATAACACCAAATCCACAAGTCAGGGATCTTGGAGTAATAATGTCGTCGGATGCAGAATTCAGAGAGCACTATAACATCAAAATTATAACCGCTACAGAAATAATGGGAATCATCTGGAGGAGCTTCCGCAGCAGAAAAGCAAACACCATGCTCAAATTATGGAAGAGTCTAGTCCTACCAATAAATGAGTATGTATTGTTCAGTACTCACAAGCCCATAAGAAAACGAAACATTGCGAACATTGAAGCTATACAAAGGACTCTTACGTCTAAGATAGAGGAAACGGAAGGTGAGATAATGGTCTCGACTACAATCCCTGGAACTTTCCTCTCTCGAAAGAAGGGGCGAGCGGTACACAATAATATACATATGGAAAATACTTGAGGGTTCTGACCTTAACCTTAGAAATGAAATAGAAACAAACTGGAATGAGAGAAGAGGCAGATTTTGTACGGTCCCAGCCGCGGTGGGACAAGGGGCCATGAAAACGAGAATGGAAAATACCCTCAGAATACGAGGCCCAAAGCTTTTCAATGTCTTCCCAAAAGAAGGGAGGAATCTCGAGCACACCACCTGAATAACTTCAAGAACCAGCTGGACAGATTCCTGTGCAAAGTCCCTGACCAGCCATGCGTCAGGGACGCATGCCCGCTTATCCTGACTGCACGCCACTGATATACAGGGTGTCCCGTAAATCTGGACCCATAGGGAAAAATAATAAAATTACAAAATAGTCCAAAAATTTATTTATAATATATTTTTTATTATTTTTATTATTATTTTTATTATTTTTTTAGTATGATCTTACTCCGCTGGAGTTTTATTTGGGGCCACTTGAAAGCCAAAAGTGTACGAGGTCAAACTTCAGAACATTTTCCACCTTAAAGCACGCATTGTGGAGGCGTGTCAAGAAATTTCTGCGACTGTGATTCAGAAAGTGCTGTCGCAGTGAGATTACGTCTTCAACTATGTGTGCGACACAACGGCGGACACTTTGAACAGATTATGTAATAAATTTTTGGACTATTTTGTAATTTTATTATTTTTCCCTATGGTCCAGACTTACGGGACACCCTGTATACATATATATATGTAAAGGGTGTCTCAGAAGTGTTGGAGGGGTTTTATTTGGCTATAACTTTTTTGTTTGGGGAACAAATAAAAAAAGGTTTGTAACACTTGAAAATATATTTATTGCGATTTTAATTACAAATTTAATATCTAGTGAAAACCTTCATTTTCATTGCGTAAATTTAAAATCGCATTAGCTTACGTTTTCCGACTCTGATGATCTTGTGGTATGATTTCTTGAGCAATCTGAATTTTGTAGGGTAAAGATTGATATCCTCTCTTAAAATTCGATGTAAGGAACTTCTTGAAATGTTTAATTCCTGGCTGCGTCGTCGGACTGATGTGGATTTTCCTCAACGCTTTCACGAGCCATCTCACCCCGAGTTGGACTTCGGCTTGTCCAAGAACGCCCAGTCAGTGGTTCGTCTCTCTGACCCTTTCCCACACGAAATTTAGCGACGTACTGGATCAGAAGGAGCAGAACGTGTGTTGAATTTTAATCTAAACGCTCTTTGAGAGGCAACGATGGAAGAGTTGTTTGTCAAATAAAGTTCCACAATAACCACTCTTTGTTGCCCTGTCCCGGATCTATTTTCATTAATCGCAGCAAGGGTACTTTAATTGAAAAATAAAAATAAATTAATTAATAAAAAAAAAAAGTTATAGCCAAATAAAACGCCTCCAAGACTTCTTGGACACCCTGTATATATAATATATATATCTATATATTATATATATATATATATTTCAAACTTTCAGATATTCTGTGCGATGATTCCTCATTTCACGGAGGTCAGGCTTGTTGCCCCTTCCTTATATATATATATATATATATATATATATATATATATATATATATATATATATATATATGATGAATAAAACCACGAAGGAAAGGAAACACAAAAAGGTGCTCAAGCGCTTTCGTCTAATGACATCCTCAGGAACACTGAAGTACATAAAAGGTTACGGCCTATATATAGGTTACAGAAATAAAAAAAAAAAATAAATAAATAAATAAATAACATACATACACACAAACATATATATATATATATATATATATATATATATATATATATATACACATACATATCTACACACACACATATACTATATATATATATATATAATATATATATATATAATATAATATATATATATATATATGCAATAAACAGAGAAGTAAAAATAAAAATTAAAAATTAAAGGATTAACAAAGAGGCATACAGATTTGTAAGGAAAAATATCGATTTTTAGCACAAGATCAAATGAATTATAAAAATACCAAATTTATACTGGAAATCTGCCCGGGTTTTAACACTTTGCCTTTTATAGTCAAGTTTCGATATATAAAAATAAAATGAAGATTAAAAGTTAATAAAGTAGCATACAAGTTTACCAAAGATTTAGCGTCCTACCCTTTTTATCTAAATCTGTTTTGAAGGAATTCAAACAACAGGATCGAGTTGAAAAAGACCTTTGCTTATGTTGAAGTTATTTGAAAGTTGGATAATGGCAGACTCAAGAATATTTCTATTAACAATGTTGCTAGAGTGGAATAAAACTGAAGCATTATTCCAATCAGTACAGTGGGATAACTCTGACAAATGGACAAAAAGGGCACTGGACAACTGTCCTGTTCTAACGGAATATTGATGCTGTTTATACGTGTGTGCAAATCCTTTCCCGTCTGACCTATGTAAAAGGAATCACATTGTTTACACCCAATTTTATAGATAATGCCTGAATTATTGGTAGGGCTATTTTTTACTATGATATTTTCACAATATTGTTATATGAAAATACTACATTAATATCCAAAAGTTTAAGTACATTAGCAATGCCTAAAAAGACCTGGAAAAATGGAAGTACTAAAATATTTTTGACAAAGTACGAGTGTTATTATTGACACGATAGAAAGTTCGTTTGCCTTGTTGAGACAAGATTCCATAAAAGC
>JAJOZX010003129.1:155000-172500 GCA_023014485.1 Bathynomus jamesi
ATATATATATATATATATATATATATATAATATATGCAAAATAGCCCACACCAGGATTTGGACCACAGACCTTTGACGATGAGTCGCGAGTGCTGACCACTAATTTCTATTCTGTCGTTGTCCAGTGGTTAGCGCCCGCGCCTCCTAATCAGAGATCCGTGGTTAGAATCCTGGTGGTGGGGGGTATGTTGCATATGCAAAAGGCGCGCGTGTTTATATGTATTATTTCCAAATACAATATTATATATGTTACACTATACCGCACTAACCTAACCTAGTTTAAACTAAGCAGTACCGAGCTGAGAATTTAAAATCACGTTTCTCCCGAAGTGAACCTGCAACTGACTCGAGTTTCATTTTACGGAAATTTTAGAGCAAAGTGTGCATGACTTACCGAGCCATCCCTTACAAGTTCAGTTTCGGGAAAAAGGTTCGCCTAGAAAAATTTCTAAAGGGCATAAAAAATACTACTAATTAGTAATGATTGGGTTTTGTCTTTTAAATTTTATTTGTCACCGAAACGGATAAAATATAAAAGTAAAGCAGATTTTATATATATATATATATATATATATATATATATATATATGCGATATATGCAATGCAAACCCACAAGGAAAAAAAAATTATTCCAAGGCCTTTTGTGTATTCAGAAGTACACCTCGTCAGGGAATGTGTGTGTGTGTGTGTGTGTGTGTGTGTGTGTGTGTTTTCCTCGGTAGTATAATGGTAAGTATCCCTGCCTGTTACGCGAGAGATCGGGGTTCGATTTCCCGCTGAGGAGGTATTTCTTTACAGGCGAGGCCACCAGCTTGACTCGTGTGAAGAGAGACCAACGCACGGAACTGCTACGAGGTGTGTATATATTAGCCAATCTCCGGACCAAACTGCTCTATAGATTAAGAGAAATATCCAAACTGTTTTGACAAAATATATCCAGAACCTCCCCCTGTGCCTAACGAAATATGGTAAAAAGAAATTCCTTCATCCACGGTATGTGTGCTCATTACCTCAGACTTTAAGAAAATTGTACCAAGAGTTAATTAAAAATAAAGAACTTTGTAGAGTAAAAAAACTGTAATATAATGAGTAATACATTATATAAAAATATTAGATAATTCATTCACCTAAATTCATAATTTTCTGATATTTACAGTATTTTCCGCATCAGAGGTGCCCAACCAGTCTTTCATCAGACATTTTTGAGTCGATCGTAAGAGAGAAATGGCATTTCTCCAAAATTGCAATAATTATTATAAAAAATAATCCTAAACGGAAAGAAAATGCCACACCTTTAAATATACGAAAGGATTAATAATTCATAACTAGTTATCTGAACCTAATTTCTTATCAAGACCAAATTATTATACTAAGAATACATTCTCTGTTTGAAATGTTGGCAATTTTTTCCTTTCTTCCAATTCAATACAATAAACATAATAAAGTGGGACATGTTGCAATTATATGATATGGAAGAGGAAAGAGGTGTGGATGGTGAGTGAAAGGTAGTTACGAGCAGGACTAGGTAGATCACTTCCTGGCCAAAGTTTAAGAGTAGCTCAGTTCCCCACAAAGGCTGGACACTCCTATTCTGTAGCCTCACTATACTTCCAAACTTGGATCAAGGAAACTACTGTAGACTGAGTAGAATATTTGTCCAAAATTTGCTCTTAAATACAATTTGCAAACTTTTCTAGATGTATGTGGCAATAACAAAGTCTATCTATATGTAGTCAGTCCACGTTCACGTTATAACACGCATATAATTTCATACAAAAGATTTTGAACAGAAGGTTTTAAGCTTGGGAGAACTCTACATTTCTTTTAAGCTCACCAGGCACTTACATTTTTTAATGCAGCTCCACGAATTTTGACTCATGCTTTTGGATATGTAGCTCAAAATTTGGTGGTTGTTATTTTGTGAATTTTTTTACCAACTGGCTTTTCTAGAGTTCATAAAAGAGTATGAAATTCTGAAGCGTCGAATTCTAGATTAATCTGTAGACTTTGGCAACACAACCAAACATTTTTTATAAGCAACCGGCAAACATCTGTTTTGGTATTAAAATTACTGATACATACTGACATTTATTGTTATGAAAATTATTTAGCTCATAAGCTGCCACCACATTCAGCACACGCTAAAATTTTATAGTGTATTTAGCACCTCATTCATTAGTCCTATAAAGTAAATTATATGTATTTACATAAAAAATAGATATATTTTTTCAAGTCACTAAAAAGAATGTTAAAAACATTAAAATTACATTAATAGCATAAGTCAGAAGTCATGAAACTACTTAAAACCAAATAAATTATGACACGTGACTCATTAATGTCACAGAACTTTATGAATTTTACCCGTCTTAGTAGCTTAAGAAAGACTGTATCATGAAACATGGTTTTTAAATTTTTTAAACTACTGTATGTAATAGCCAGCTGTAAGTGAATTGAAGACAATGAAGTCTATAGGGGTTCGACTCCCGATGGTGTTTGTAATAATAATCAGGAATTGGCCTAATTAATCTGACCTGAGCGCTGGGCCAATTTCTGACACGCCTGACTGTTTATTATGGTAGGTAATAGCACCTTTGGTAATAGCCTAATAGCCTTTTTGTCAACAACAACATGGTAGAGTTTAGATATTTCCTTACTTTTACGTCTCTTTGACTTAACAGTATATCCAAACAATATGAAAAGTGGATTTTAACGTATAAATAAATAAAGTAATAATATTGTAATGTGTGGAGTTTAACTGCCTTCGTAATGGCATAAGGCATGGACGGAGGGGACCTACAATACAGCTTTACGTGAGACCTAAACCATATGTACTGATCACTATATCATGTGAACGAAGAGAACCGTCACCCGTCCAACTACTGACCATATACAGTGTCATTTAACCTCGTTCATATAACGGGAAGAGGTGTTGCAACGTAGCTACGCCGTAGTCCAAATAAATAAAAAGAATTGGTTGTTAAGAACGAGGACCAAAGCGACCCAGAACCGCTATGATAATATATCGAGTCCGCTTCACACACACACACAGACACTAAAAACATATCCGGAATGTTTTCATGTCCGGAAAGTCGGAGGAATCGTGCATAAGACAAAAGACCACTTGTGGAGCGGTTTAGATCGATAGTGATTTTGGACTTCGCGACGTTCTGCAAAATTCTAAAGCGAAACTAAAATTGCGATCATATTGCTGCCATTTATATATAAAATCGTGGCACTATTTATCCCATATTTTGCTTTTAATCCTATTAGTGACGTGTGTAATGATTACTTTTTCTTCAGTTACGCCAATATATTGTTTAATAAAAGAAAAAATATTACATTATATTTATACTTCTTTACGATTGTAAACGTTATTGAACAAAAATAAAATTATTTTCCCTAAATAGGAAGAAAGAACAAGCTTCTTTTTTTTTAATATTCTTCAAGCGATTCGACACCAGGTCAATGTTTCCCAAGCAGGGGTGCCTCCTAAGCGTGCCACGAAATTTCATGAAAAGGTAATAAGTAATTGAAAATTCAAAAGTCACTGAAGACATGAAAATTTCATACGAAACAAGACATTCGTGATTTATTACGTTCATACATGATGTTCTGGGGGGGGGGGGTCTAGATGTTCAACAGTGGGAGACGAAAATGCTCTGAGGTGTCGCGAAAGAAGAACAGATAGTATTGGGCGTGACCGGACAGCTCATACCAGGACAACACATACCCGGACAACTTATACCGGACAACTCATACCTAGGACAACTCATACCTAGGACAACTCATACCTAGGACAACTCATTCTCTCTTCAACAATTACCACCCCAATGTTGATCTTTTCATCTATATCCACCCCAAAAGTTTAAACTCTGCAAATTAACCAAAATAAGATAAGAAAAGAATAACAACAAATTTATTATTTATTGCAAACGTATAATAAATAGAGAACCATTATTTATATAGGATAAAATTTGAATGCCCGGTTAGGTCAACTGTACGCCCTTGACGATTGGTTAGGTTTAGTCGTGATATTTTTGTTAGTTTTAACGAAAATATCACGACTAACCTAACCAATCGTCAAGGGCGTACAGTGACCTAACTGGGCATTCAATGAACCCAACCGGGTATTCAGTTGACCTAACCGGGCATTCAATGAACCTAACTGGGCATATATATATATATATAACTTGCATGAATTTTAAATATTTAAATTTAATTTTAATTTTACAAAATAAATGTTTTCATTAATTTAAAAAATAAATGTTTTCATTTCAAAATGTTTTCATTAATAACTTGCATGAATTCTAAGTGTTTAAATTTAATTTTTAATTTTACAAAATAAATGTTTTCATTAATTTAAAAAATAAATGTTTTCATTTCAAAATGTTTTCATTAATAACTTGCATGAATTCTAAATGTTTAAATTTAATTTTTAATTTTACAAAATAAATGTTTTCATTAATTTTTCATTTTTTTTTCTGGTCCTATGTATGACTTGTCCTGGGTATGAGTTGTCCTAGGTATGAGTTTTCCGGGTATGAGTTGTCTGGGTATAAGATGTCCTGGTATGAGCTGTCCTGGTATGAACTGTCCTAGAACCAGTATTGGGGTGCCTTGAGTCAGAAAAGGTCAGGAGTCACTGTTCTAAATGGTCACTGACACCAAATGAGCTTGATGAGGAAGACACATTACTCTCCGAAACGTTCTATAATTTTGTTATGTGAGCAACACAATAATAATATAATAATAATAATAATAATAATAATAATAAATAATAATAGATAAGAGAAGGATAGCTAGCAAACACTTTAGAACGTTGATATAAACGTTTCTAAACGTTTAGCAAACCTATGTAATTTGTTTGCTGGGTCAAACTCGATCGATCAGTTTAAAGTTTTTCAACCCTTAATTGAGAGCCATTGTGACGCACAGACAAGCTATTCCAAACCGGGAGGCGGGGGGGGTGGGGTGGGGGGGAGAGGAGGGAGGAATGAGTCCCCCACATGTGAAGGTCATAAAACAGCGCCGGGTGCGGGAGAATGACTACACGCGGCGTCGAACCACCAAGGTCAGTGACGCCAAGACGCTAAGGGATTTCTTCGAACAGCTATCTGCATGGTCACTAAATGGCTGTTCTTCGCTCCCAGTTCTTAGACTTAACTTGGAACAGTTGGTCTTGGTAAGGAACCCAGTTTATATCTTTAATAATATAGGCGCAAGCAAGCAAGCATCTCTCTCTCTCTCTAGCACAGTGTCGTAGTGATGGTGGCTCTCTTTCCTTTGCACGTTTGACACTAAGAAGATTGGTATTTTAATTTTATGATGTTTTGGAAAAGCTATAAATGTAATTAACTATATATTAATATAATTACCAGACGTTCGTTGACGACAGTGATTTATTATTATTATTATTTTATTATTATTATTATTATTATTATCACCTTTTTCACGTGATGACGTAAATGAGAAGGGCGACACACTGTAAACAGTGAAGTTGCATATGGCGAAAATTTTAAATCATTTGGTTCTGTATTACATGTCAATATAGGTTGAGGAAAAATCCCGCTCAAATTTAGGTTCCAAATTGTGAACCGCATAGACACTAACCAGGAATTTACTGGTTCTCGTTTTCGGGCTAACGACACGTGATCGACTTGACATAAAATCGACAAGTTATTGTGTGTTAGGTTAAGTTAGATTAGGTTAGCATAGGTTAGGTTAAGTTATTTTTTAGTGTCTTCCGTCTTGTCGACGAAATTAGTATAGATCCTTCGTTTTGACGCTATTTACCAAAAAGCCATATGAAAAAGGAAGCTTATACGGTCAGTGTTAAGATTAAGAACCATTTATTACTCAGAAAATTAACGTTACAAAAGTACCATTTAAGTACTTTGACTTGAAGGCTTTTTTACGAAAAAGTCGTAGTCAGGATCTATTTTTGTGAAATAATTATTTTTTTCTATTTTTCTTTTCAGAAGCCCTTAGAATGAATACAGAAGAGCGTGTGGCAATAGTAATTTGGCGAATCGAGGGAAAGAAATACAATGACATCAGAGAGAAGTTTAGAAGGAGATTTCATAAGCCGGGGCCAATAGACAAGACAATACGAAAATTGGTGAACAAATTTAAACGAACGGGATCTGTAAATGATGAAGCAAGATCAGGACGACCGTGTATGTCAGATCTTACCGTGAATGCAGTACGCGGAATTATCACTGAGAGCCACGTACGTCCGTTCGTGCTGCATCACACAGACTCGGCCTCCAGACGTCATCTGTGCACAAAATTCTGAAAGTTAATTTGCAGAAGAAAAGCTATCATTTGCAGGTTTTACATGATTTACATGAGGAAGATTTCCCTCGACGAAGTGCTGTGTGTGCTGATCTCGTAGAACAAATCTGGAGTGATAATTTAATGGACAACATTCTCTTTAGTGATGAAGCCACTTTCCATACGTGTGGAAAAGTAAATCGCCATAACTGTCGAATTTGGGCAGATGAAAGACCGAATGATTTCGTCCAAAATTGGGAAAGAGACTCACCTAAAGTTAATGTCTGGATGGGTTTAACAACATCTAAGGTTTATGGTCCTTTTTTTTGCTGAAGCTACAGTACGGGGCTTATTTATCTGGACATGTTGCAGCAATTCCTTGAACCTCAGCTGATTGGGGATAGGATTGTTAGTACCGTCGTCTATCAACATGATGGTGCTCCTTGTCACTATGCCAAAATTGTTCAGGATTATCTAAATGGACGTTTTCCAAATCGCTGGATCGGACGCGGAAGCAACAAAAGACCTTGGCCAGCGAGATCACCAGATTTAACCCCTTTAGATTTCTTTGCATGGGGCTTTATCAAATCGCACGTCTATCAGACGAAGATTACGAGTCTTGAAAACTTACGTACACGTATACGAACTGCTGCAGATAACATAACCCCGCGAATGCTCCAGAATGTGTTTAGAAATGCTGCGGAACGATTTGAGCTGTGCAGGGATACTGATGGGCGTCACGTCGAATCCTACTCTTAATTATTTAATAAATGTTACCACTTTATCGTTTTATGATTGAATTCCATATAATTTCCAAGTGCTTCACAAAAATAGATCCTGACTTTATGTACACCCTGTATAGTACAAAAATTTACATAATCTCTTTGCATTAATTTTTCGTTACAATTTGTATCGCTCTTTTGTTATATTAAATTGATATTATAAACATTTTCGTCCGAGATTACATTATGTAAAAACGAAAAATAACTAAAACAAAAACCGACAAATCGTATATTTCGTGTATTCAGAAGTACACCTCGTCAGGGAAACAAAAGAAAACCCTTTCAAATAAGCCGAACTTTCTTATTTACAAGCAACAAACTTTAATGCGTGTACATATATATGAATTGCGTTAAGAAATTTCCCTAATAAATATACAATGCCGTGGGAGAAATTGATTAAAAATAAAAGAAAGGGAACCCATTTAATTTACTCACATTAGGAACTTGGGTAATTATTCTCATCCAGCAAGATCGTATTGCTACGCTAAAAACGAATGTGCAGATCGTCTTACATCGCATTCCACGTCTTATAACGAAGTTAACAAATTCTCCGTGAAAAGAAGCGGGAGAAGTGACAAGAAGAATTAGCACTTACCGCACGGAACCGTCACTATCGAATGACTCCCGCTATATTTTCCTCTTTATTTATTTTTTTCGGTAAAATGATCTAACTTCTTGATGAAAAGACTCGCGTTATATAAATGAAGGAGAGTATAATGTTTGCGGTTATATATGTATGCACAGTGTAAACAGTAAAGTTTCTTACGCTGTAATCAGTAAAATTCCGTGTGACATGAAATTTTTAAACCGTTCGGTACACATGTCAGAATAGATTAAAGAACCTTTTATTACTTCGAACCGTAAAACTGCAAAAAGCCCATTTTGGTACTACGACTCGAAAGCTTTACAGAACTAATATTTACAATGTACGAGTATCGGAAGGTCATTAATTTATTTGGTGATGAATGAATATTTGTTTAAGTGTGTTTGGATGTTATTAGTATGAACAAAATAACATTTAATGGATGGATTTACGCACATCTGTTAGTGTATGTATGAAGTAATTGCTATAATAAATATACCAAGAACAAAAGAGAAAAATGATTTTTATCAGCTCTTTTAAGTTATTTTTGAACGGCGATTTTATCCGGTACTGTCCTGAGCCAGGCGTCTCATCTTCCTTTGAAGACTTCAATTTTCACACCAGTGTCGTTGGTGTATCTGATGTCCTTCGGAAGCTGGTTCAAAAGTCTTGGCCCCTCCCCCCACCTGACAAACTATTTGGCTTCAGAAATGAGGGTGTCCTTTGTCTGGCCTTTAATTTGGGAACACTACACATTCTACCTTTCCGATTTTTCAGTGTTGCATGGGTGGTTACTGAGTTCAGTTTGAGGTTAGGTACCAGCTTTCCTATTATTTTCCATTTGTAAATTATGGTGTATCTCTAGTTTCTTCTGTCTTGTGAATACAGACTTAATTTACGAAGGCTTTCCCAGTAATTGAGTTCTTTGCAGCCATCAATCTTGGCTGTGAAATATTTTTGAATTTCTTCCATTTTACGAGTATTAATTTCTTCTTCTTTATCTGGGGATGTAAAGACTCGGCAATATTCAAGTTCTGGTACGATCAGTGTTTTCCGCAAGGAACTCATTACTTTTTGTCCCTTCTTTTAAAGGTTCTCAGTGACTGTCCCGCAACTCTCTTTGTTTTGTTTATCGCTATCTGATTTTGTTTTTTTTCAATCGTCGGTCATTATAACCCTTAAATCCACTGCTTTCTTGCTTCTCTGAATTTCCTGTCTATCTGGGGCATAATATGCTGTCTGTTTTAGTTCCTCATTTCTTCCATATCTCAAGAGCTGAAATTTTTCTGTTAAATTTCATGTTATTGTCTTCTGACCATTTGTATACAGTATTTTGTTTGTCCTTCTGTAGGGCATCCACCTCTTCTGTATTATTGATTTTTCTGCTGATATTTGTTTAGTCACCAAAGAATGTCACTATATTGTTGCTGGCTATTTCACTGTCTATGTCTGTAAAAACATGGTAATGAATAGGAGTGGGATTAATACTGTTCCGTTCCTCTTGGTACTGAACTGCGTACTCCCGACTCTGATGATGATATACCTTGGACTTTTACGACTTGCTGACGTTCTCTGAGGAAGTTGTAGATCCACTTTCCCACTTTGCCTATTATTCTCATATGTTTCATTTTATGTGCTATTATACCATGATCACATTTGTCGTCGCATGCTTCAGCAAAATCCGTGTATATGACATCGTAGTTTTCATTGCTTTCAAGTGCGTCTATAATATTGTTATAGTGTTGTTAGTTATGATGGGTACGATCTTCCTGATCGGAATCTGTGCCGATTTTCGTTGGCTCTTTCCACTGTCTCCAAAAAGTCAGATTTTCTCTCTAAATATTCTTTCAAATATTTTGGTGAGATGGGACATCAGTGACACTGGTCTATAGCTCTTAGCTTGAGACCCGGGGGCCCCTCCAAATATTTTGTCAAATATACAGATTGTTAAGCCCATAACATGTAGTAAAGAATGTGAAATGGTATTTAAAGTAAAAATTATAAAATGCATAAAATTTTATCGAGTCTCTTTTCGCAGTTTACAACTGAACGGCAATCATTTTATTATAAAATGAAAATAACAGCAAGATCTTCTCTATACAACTCTGATTTAAAATTAATACAATGTCTTAGTCTCCCCTCCAATCTCGTCTCGACTACCGATTCAGTTTCTAATGCCTTTGCAGAATCAGCTTTTGCTGCATTTTATCATTGCTGTAATCATATACTCGTATAATGGTAATGTTCAGTGCTTTAAATACAAAATATACTAAGCAATTTGTATACGGTAATTCGTACCAGTATTAGTCCATTAACCCTAAAAGGACGACCGCTACATATTGTTAACCTTTCAAATACACGCATTCATAACTTAACCCTACAAACCATTCCGGCGTTAAAGGGTTAAATGTTCTACAGGGTGTCCCGTAAGTCTGGACCCATAGGGATTTATAATATATTTTTGTATTATGTTATTATTATTTTATTATTATTATTTTTTTATTATTTTTTATTATGATTTTTATTTGTGGGGCCACTTGAAAGCCAAAGTGTACGAGGTCAAACTTCAGAACATTTTCCACCTTAAAGCACGCATTGTGGAGGCGTGTCAAGAAATTTCTGCGACTGTGATTCAGAAAGTGCTGTCGCAGTGGAGATTGCGTCTTCAACTATGTGTGCGACACAACGGCGGACACTTTGAACAGATTATGTAATAAATTTTTGGACTATTTTGTAATTTTATTATTTTTCCCTATGGGTCCAGACTTACGGGACACCCTGTATAATGATTCTTGGGTTTATTATACAGTTTCTTAGGTTGTTAACTGGAAATAATGTTCGGAGTAATATTTTAAGGATGCCAAAATTCGATAAAAGTCTTCTGCCGTCTCTGTTGAAACCTATCCCCTCCTTTATATATAGGGGCAGTGTTCGCTAGTTTCAGGATTCTAGGTATTTCCTGTGTCAAGGGATCTTCTCCATATCCAATATGGGGGTGTAGCTATTTCATTATTAGAGTTTTTAATCAACAAGGCATTCCATTTGTCCGGATCTGTAGATGAATGTAGTTTCATTTGTCCTATACCTCGTGCTACATCTTCTGAAGCAAAATCAAAAACAGTCATACACTGTTCTTGTAATGTATTTTCAAAGAAGGTATTTCTGTCAGCTACCATTTTCTCACTTTTTGAGGTATTGAATACTGATTCATACAAAGCTCTCAATTTTTCAGATATTTCTTTTAAACTGTTGATTAGTTTATTATTTTCTTTCATTAAGGACGCGATAGTGGCGCGCGCGCGTTCTTGTTTTCCCTTTCGCAGTTATAGAAGTATTTTGGGTTTTCCTTTATTACTTCTACTGCATCTTGCTCTTCCCTCTCTGAATGACCCTTAATTAGGGCTTATATTTCCCTATCGATATTCTCTAGTTTTTCTTGTATCACTTTTCTGGTATCGGCTCTGTCCAATTAACTTCGCAGCTACTCTTTCTTTTGCAGAATATTGTTCAGTTTTGTCTCTCGAAATAATTCCTCGTTCCTTTTGTGTGTACTTTCGGAACATACTTTCCTAAAATTTCCAGCGTCTTTTTTTCCAAGGTTGTTAGCATTTCGTCGGTTGTTTTATCCTCTAAGATGGTTTTCCACTTTATTTGGGGTTATATGGGATCTTATATATATATATATACAGAGAGAGAGAGAGAGAGAGAGAGAGAGAGAGAGAGGACCGACTTTAGTCAACTCGTGGCCAATCTAAATCCTACAAGGATACCCTCCAAACTAACCCCCTTTACCCAAACAGAAATTAAAAATTGCTCAACATTTATTTATTCCCCCACCGTGAGGGACTGGTGGGGGGAGGAGGAAAATACAAAAGAAAGAAAAAGAATAAACTCGTAAGTAATTTACGTAAAACATGAAATTTAATAAAGAACAGATGAAAAAAACCTTTGGCTGTAGCTTTTAAACTATACCACTGCGCTGAAGTCTGTCGTCTCATGGCTCCGACCATTCCTGACATCTATTAACCGTAAGGCAGTAAACGAAGAAGAAAAATAGAGGTCTAAACACGTTTCTTTTCGAGCCGCAGACTCAATAAGGGTTTTCCAATGCATTCCGAAGTCAAGAATAAAAAGAATGTTCCTGCAAGGCCTTCTGGGAAAAGAATAAATGAATTGTAAAGCAAAAGAGACTAAATTTATGTATTAGGAAAGTGAAGAGAAAGGAGAATGATTATACACATTAGAGAATAGAGAACAGCAGGATAAATTATGGAACCGCTAGTGAGACTAGCAAGACAGCAGCAGGATACCAAGTATGGCATGTCTGCAGCAGAGGTGTTAGAAGGAAGAATGAGTTACAATTAAGGCGCATGCGTGAAGAACATAAAATAGATACACAACGCAATATATATGTGTAGGCTATCCATAAAGTTGGGAGCAACTTTTTAATAGATAAAAAAATGTCAGTGTACCTAAAATGTACTATTCTGTGGTCGAACCCTCATACAGTGTTTCCCCTCACTCCTTAAAAAAAAAAAAATATATATATATATATACACACACACACACACATATATATATATACTGTATAACTTAATAGCTTCAAGGTAAGTATTTCAATAAAGTGAGGTATGCGAGTTTGGGGTTGGAGTGTGTCTGTATAGGAGACTATCGTCAAGGCTTATTTGACCTTGAGTCTCCGTAACTATAGGAGAAAAAGTCGTGATCTTGGACCATTGAATCTTTCGCTGGTGCATTTCACTTCATTTGTAGAACATAGATATCAGTGAGTGGCTATTAAAAAGTCTTGGCTGTATATTCTCAGGGTTATATATATAACAGAAAAAAATGATGCACAAGAGCTTTGTTTCCCTGCAGGCACAAGCAAACACGGGGTTGTGAACGGCTAGTGGGACTATGGGACGCGAGTGTGTGGTCGGGGTGTTTCCGGGCTCCAGGTGCTGCTCTATGGAACCCTGCGAAGGCATGGAAGCTATTTTATAAAGATGAAAACTGAACTGGTAAAAGATTTATTCAGCACATATTGTTTTGTAAACGCGAAGAAGTATCAACGTCCTCTGTGAAAAGTGTGTGTGTGTGTGTGTGTGTGTGTGTGTGTGTGTGTGACCTGGCTAGAAGTAGCTAATTTTGAGGGGATGGGGATGGGGGACAAAAATAATAATAGTAATAATCGCCATTGACCGACTCCCAACTGAGAGAAATAATAATAATAATAAATAATGTATGTTCGAGAGAGAGAGAGAGAGAGAGAGAGAGAGAGAGAGAGAGAGAGAGAGAGAGAGAGAGAGAGAGAGAGAGAGAGAGAATGTTTTACATTATTTTTTAATTATTCATTTTGTGCACTGACCCCTTATCAAGGTATGTACTATGTAGTATATCTACACAACTGTTACCTTATCATCATATGCAGATGACATCACTCTAACATCCACCCACAACAACATCGACACCGCTACAAATAACCTACATGCAAAACTTTACATATGTCTACGTTAAATTGCATCTGCCACTTATCCGTCCACTCCATAATCTTATCTATATCGTCTTGGAGCATATTTCTATCGTCCACGTTAAGAACTTTACCGCCTATTCTAGTATCGTCCGCGAATTTTGACACGTTACTGGTCAAGCCTACATCTATTTCGTTAAAGCCTACTGACCCATTATCAGGGTATGTAGTATATTTACACAACTGTGACCGGAGAGATAAAACGAAGAATGCCGAACAAGTTAAACCACGTCGACAAAATGTATTGAGGGTGAGCAGGTAGCGACCACTAGGCTATATATATATATATATATATATATATATATATATATATATATCCTTAACAAGTGAGGGGAAACGCTATAGGAGGGTTCGACCATACGATAGGATAGGATAGGTGCACTTTGAATTTTTTTTTATCTATCAAAGCAGTGCTCGCAAAAGTTCATAGTATGGGGTCATATATATAAGCGCTCTCTCTCACTCTGTGTGTGTGTGTGTGTGTGTGTGTGTGTGGTGTGTGTGTGTGTGTGTATATGAAAATTATTTCACGAAAGTAACACGTAAAAAATATTTATGATGAATAAAACCACGAAGGAAAGGAAACACAAAACTGGTGCTCAAGCGCTTTCGTCTAATGACATCCTCAGGAACACTGAAGTACATAAAAGGGTTACATCCTATATATAGGTTACAGAAAGGAAAAAAAAAATAATAAATAACATACATACATACATACATACATACATACATATATATATATATATATATATATATATATATATATACATACATACATATCTATATATATATATATATATATATATATATATATATGCAATAAACGGAGAAGTAAAAATAAAAATTAAAAATTATTAAAGGATTATCAGAGAGGCATACAGATTTGTAAGGAAAAATATCGATTTTTAGCACAAGATCAAATGAATTATAAAAATACGAATTTATACTGGAAATCTGCCTGGGTTTTAACACACTGCCTTTTATGGTCAAGTTTCGATGTATATAAAAATAAAATGAAAATTAAAAGTTAATAAAGTAGCATACAAGTTTACCAAAGATTTAGTGTTCTACCCTTCTTATCTAAATCTGTTTAGTGACGATGCAAAAAGTGCCCTTGGATATGGTATGTCCTTTTTTATTGTTAAAAAACCTTCGGCTTTACAAATTTGTTACAGTCTCGCGTGTTTTGAAAAACAGTGTAATCTCCCTCAGTATTTGTTTAACATAGTTAAAGGCCTCGTTTATAGTGCGGCGAATGGTAATTACGAAGATAACTTTCCTAAACGTTTTCGCAATAGCCTCTCACAATTAAAAAAAGATGGGGAGCTCCATATTACTAAAGCAGACAAGGCTAACCCCATAGTTATTATGGACAAAGTGGACTACATCGGAAAGATGAACGAGCTTCTCCAGGACCCCGCCACATACAGCAAACTTAGGAAGAACCCGCAGGATGACGTCATCAAATCATTTAATAGTGGCTTGAAACGCATTCTCAAAGATCATAAGGACTTAATTCCGCTTTTCATGTCCACTTCACCTTCTCTGCCCTACCTTTACGGTCTTATTAAAACCCACAAACCTGGCAACCCTATGCGCCCAATTATTAGCTCGGTGGGCTCTATTACTTATAAACTCTCCAAATGGCTTGTCAAAGTCTTGTCCCCCATTCTCGGAACTATCTCTGATTCACATGTAAAAAATTCCATGGATCTTACTGAAAAATTGAATAATGCACGTACTGAAACTAACGATAGATTGATCAGTTTTGACGTTTGTTCATTGTTTACAAAAGTGCCGATTGACGATATGCTTAACTTTCTCTCCCAAGAATTACATAAGTATGACCTGCCACTACCTTCACACATTGTTTTGGAACTTATTAAGCTTTGCATCAAAGACTGTAAATTCACTTTCAATAACGAGTATTATCAACAAGTTTTTGGGATGGCCATGGGCAACCCCTTATCGCCCCTCCTCTCCAATATTTATATGGAGTTTTTCGAAATTACTTACATTCCGAGAATCCTGGGGGTTGGCATCCCTTGGTTGCGGTACGTCGACGATATTTTGTGTATCTGGCCCATGAATCGTGACCTGGATAACTTCCTCCTTCAGTTAAACGATCAAGTCCCCTCCATTAAGTTTACTTTAGAAGTGGAACAAGACAATTCAATCCCATTTTTGGATGTGCGTGTACAGAGGGAAAGCCCAGGTTTTAAGTTTAGTATCTATCGGAAAACAACAAACAATTTGTCCTACGTACACTTTTACTCGGGACATGACACCCCCACTAAGAAGGCCATTTTTTCATCAATGTTTCTCCGCGCCCTTAGGATCGCCAGTCCGGAATACATCGATGCCGAATTGGAAAAATCAACGGTATTGGAAGTGATCTGTGTTATCCATCTGCGTTTATGGAATCTTGTCTCAACAAGGCAAAACGAACTTTCTATCGCGTCAATAATAACACTCGTACTTTGTCAAAAAATATTTTAGTACTTCCATTTTTCCCGGGCTTTTTAGGCATTGCTAATGTACTTAAACTTTTGGATATTAATGTAGTATTTTCATATAACAATATTGTGAAAAATATCATAGTAAAAAATAGCCCTACCAATAATTCAGGCATTATCTATAAAATTGGTTGTAAACAATGTGATTCCTTTTACATACAGTAGGTCAGACGGGAAAGGATTTGCACACACGTATAAAACAGCATCAATATTCCGTTAGAACAGGACAGTTGTCCAGTGCTCTTTTTGTCCATTTGTCAGAGTTATCTCACTGTAATGATTGGAATAATGGTTCAGTTTTATTCCACTCTAGCAACATTGTTAATAGAAATATTCTTGAGTCTGCCATTATCCAACTTTCAAATAACTTCAACATAAGCAAAGGTCTTTTTCAACTCGATCCTGTTGTTTTGAATTCCTTCAAAACAGATTTAGATAAGAAGGGTAGAACACTAAATCTTTGGTAAACTTGTGTGCTACTTTATTAACTTTTAATTTTCATTTTATTTTTATATACATCGAAACTTGACCATAAAAGGCAGTGTGTTAAAACCCGGGCAGATTTCCAGTATAAATTCGTATTTTTATAATTCATTTGATCTTGTGCTAAAAATCGATATTTTTCCTTACAAATCTGTATGCCTCTCTGATAATCCTTTAATAATTTTTAATTTTTATTTTTACTTCTCCGTTTATTGCATATATATATATATATATATATATTATATAATATATATATATATATATATATATATATATATATATATATGTATGTATGTTATTTATTATTTTTTTTTCCTTTCTGTAACCTATATATAGGATGTAACCCTTTTATGTACTTCAGTGTTCCTGAGGATGTCATTAGACGAAAGCGCTTGAGCACCAGTTTTGTGTTTCCTTTCCTTCGTGGTTTTATTCATCATATATATATATATATATATATATATCACCAGAGGAGGAATGTGTGACAGTAAGTTAGGTTAGCTTATTCTTGGGGTAGCGTGAAAAGATGAAGCTTGCCAGTTAGATTGGGCTAGGTTACTATAGTCTATATTCAGGTTAGATTAGGTTACTCTTGGGTAGCGTGAAAAATGGGATTAGATTAGGTTAGTTTACTCTTGGAGGAGCGTGAAAATGAGGTGGGATTAGGCTACTTTTGGGTAGCGTAAAAAATAAGTTTAGGTTAGATCATAATTTTTTTACTTTTTGGTGGGGCTGGCACCCCCATCACACAATACTTCCCACCCCTTCGCAATTTTTGCTAATATACTACTGGTAGGTTCACGAATGTGGTCAGTCATTACAGCCCAAAGACGATTTACACATGAATTAAACAAATCAACACCACACAAATCTTATCCGAGTGTGGTATGGAAGTTCATTGCAGAAAGAAGTGTCATAAAAGGGAAATCCTCGTTAGACCAAGATATCTTCCAGAAAGAGTTGATGCTGCTCGCGAAGCATTCCTGAGAAGGGATAAGAAGTCAATAAAGAGATCAGCGACTGAGTTGCACATTCCATACCCTTCTGTACACAAAATTCTACAGAAAGTTGTAAACTCAGGTTCTACAAGATACAGGTTGTTCTCCAACTGCAATAGGAAGATTACACTACAAGACTTAAAACCTGTCAAAAATTTATCGAAAGGACAAACTGATGGTCGCTTTCTTCCAAATCTTATTTTCAGCGACGAGGCAACTTTCCATACCTCTAGGAAATTACAGTAAACCGCCGAAACTGCAGGATCTGGGGGAACAAAATCCACATGAAACATATGAACACGAGAGAGATTCACCAAAATTGAACGTTTGGTGTG
>JAJOZX010003129.1:177500-220000 GCA_023014485.1 Bathynomus jamesi
CGAGGGATGTTTGATGCCATTCATGCATGGTGTGGTCATGTCCGAAGGTCAGAAAGGATGCATAGAATTTGAAAGCTAATTAAAATAACTTATAATACCCATTTAACTATTAATTTAGTTATTAATTTAGTCACAGTTCCACCGTCACTTGCATACAAGTAATAATAATAATAATAATAAGCTCATTGCCCCAAGGGTTACCGTTATCACGAGCATTTAGAGAATAAGCAGCCAACTCTACTCAACCCAGGAGCCAGCAAGCGGGGGCGAACCAGAGCCTCACCAATCAGAGTTCGCCATCGTAATCACCAAGCTACCGTTGGCCCATAATAATAATAATAATACTTATTATTAATACAGAGATAATAGTTTACAGTAATATGCGGTATTAATATTTAATCTCTTATTCGTTCCATAATGATGAACAAACATAATCCTGATTGCGTAAAATTGCAATAAAAAGTATCCTAATTTATTTTCCCAACACAGAATAACAAAACGCAATAACGTAATTATTTACAATAAACTGAATTGAAAACGTGGGTTTTTCATATGCAAACAGGTTACGGAATATAGCATTGAAGTTTTTCATATATATATATATATATATATATATATAAACTATATATAATTTGCTTAAAATTGCAATTTAAACAAGGTATTAATTAATTATCCTTTAGGAGGGAAATACTACGCTAACTGGTAATTATGTTAATTAACACAATAATTTTTCAGTTGAATGTAACTAATTATAAGTGGTAACAGGCAGTCTATATATTTACAAACTAATGGGAAAATTGGTCTTCAAATTAGCTCAACGTTCTGGGTACAGATGAAGCTTTTAACCCATTTATTTTCCTGTTTTTACATGCTGTGCAGCGTTCATCGCGTCTAATACTTTGTTGAGATGAGTAATAGCGCCCGAAAAGACTTCAGTGTGTGTGTGTGTGTGTGTATATATATATGTATATATATATATGTATATATATATATATATATATGCAAAGAGGAAGATAGTTACATGACGGGGTATAAAATTAATTAGAACTTTAATTGCGAAATAGTTCTGCCTCCTGTTTTAATTCTTTTTAATTTAGCTTTTCATTTTTATTTTTTTGTAATTTTTGAGTGAGGGAAAGGGGTTGAAAAGGTGGGGTGGGGGGGTAGCAGCGTTGAAACAAGGGAAGTGCGTGTGTGTTTGTGTGTGTGTGTGTGTGTGGAAAGGAGTAGTATGTAGGGAAAATTTTGAGTTGGTTGTGGTGGTTAGCATGAGGTCATTAAGCTGCGCTTGTAGTAGTACTTCTATCGCTCGTATAAAGCACGAGTAAAGGAGGTTAAGGAGAATTCATTGTATATGCAATGGTTCGAGAATTTTTAAAAAATGACAAGAAAGTTAAAAAATGGTTAATGACGCACAAGAGACTTAAATTAAAATGTAATAAAAAGTTATGGACGCTCAAAATTCAGCTGCGATAAAAATTTGGGGTCCTTTTTTAACAACATCACCTCCCTTCCCCAATTCCTAATTTGACAATACGCTTTTAATTAAACATTTTAAAGCTCTCAAAAAATATACATAGAAATGGTGATGTAAAATTCTTACTGAAAATGTAATAAAATTTCAAAATAAAAATGTCAATGATTTTATAATTTTTGAGTGTCAAAATTATAATTAAAGACAAAAGATAGAATTAAAAAGCCAAAAATTTTAAAGTTATAAAATTATTTAGACGAAAGAAAAGGTAATCTACTTTTCAAAACTGAAAATACAAATGGTCGCTTCGTTTTAGGGTAATGTCATTATTTTTACTTACAGTCGTAAAAAAACCTTTAATAATAGTCTGCAAAATTTGCGTTCAAAATACGTTCAAAAAGAGAATAATTTTCAAAGGAAAATTCATTTCCGAATGATTTTAAAAATATAAAAATGTAAAATATTCTCTTACAAAAATTAAAAATTGAGGTAAAGTTTGAAAACGGCTTCATTCTAAACGAATTCGTCAAGTAAAACACAGCTACTACATAAATCATCTTGGTTGAAGTTCAGCCAAAATACCTTTATAATTTGAAGTAAATGTTCAAATCTTAATAGCAATAAATATATATTATAAAATATTTTTAACATTGATTCTCTAATTGTTAAGCAAAATAATAATATTTATTATCTGATTTCCCCCTTAAGTTTTAAGCTTTATTATTGCTGTTATTACAGCAAGAACATTACAAAAATGCTCAGTCAACCTATGCATAAGTGTATATATATATATATATATATAACCTTTGGTTACTATATACGAAGGTAATTCAATAAGTATCCGCACTTTTTATTTTCACATCTGATAGATTATAAACACATCACTTCTCAATATAGTCTCCTTGTTTCTCAATACACTTAGTCCAGCGATCTACAAGCTTCCTAATGCCATCACAAAAGAATGTTTTTGGCTGTGTGCGTAGCCAGTCATGCACCGCCTCCTTCAGGTCATCATCGCCTTGGAATCGCTGACCTCTCAAAGCGTCTTTTAGTGGTCCAAACAGGTAAAAATCCGAAGGCGCCGGGTTTGGACTGTAGGCTGGATGGTCGAGAACTTCAAATTTAAGTTCTTGAAGGCATTTTCTAGTCTGTGCAGTGGTATGAGGGCGTGCATTGTCGTGTAAGAGAATAACACCTTCTGACAATCTCCCTCTCCGTTTTGTGCGAATTGCTTGCTTTAACTCATTCCAAGCATGTCAGAATACGATGCACTTGTTACTGTAGTTCCACGCTCTAGATAATGTTGAAGGATAGCATGGAACTACAGTAACAAGTGCATCGTATTCTGACATGCTTGGAATGAGTTAAAGCAAGCAATTCGCACAAAACGGAGAGGGAGACTGTCGGAAGGTGTTATTCTGTTACACGACAATGCGCACGCTCATACCGCTGCACAGCCTAGAAAATACCTCCAAGAACTTAAATTTGAAGTTCTCGACCATCCAGCCTACAGTGCAAACCTGGCACCTTCGGATTTTTACCTGTTTGAACCACTAAAACACGCTTTCAGAGGTCAGCGATTCCAAGGCGATGATGACCTGAAGGAGGCGGTGCATGACTGGCTACGCACACAGCCAAAAACATTCTTTTGTGATGGCATTAGGAAGCTTGTAGATCGCTGGACTAAGTGTATTGAGAAACAAGGAGACTATTTTGAGAAGTGATGTGTTTATAATCTATCAGATGTGAAAATAAAATTGTGAAAATAAAAAGTGCGGATACTTATTGTATTACCCTCGTATATAGTGGCGCTCACACGTATTCGTACAAAGAAATATTTCAGTTATATTGGTTTTTATCTTTTGTACCATGCTCACTGCACAGCATAGTTATGAAAAATTTACCGTTTGTTTGGAAGAATTTAACAAATAAAAAAATTAGTTCAACTTCAACATATAATATAAAATAGCAAAGAATTTAAGGAAAATAAAAAAAAGTTGAAATGCAAACGTTTTCGTACACTTACTTACAAAATTATTTAATACTTTGTGTGTCCACCTCCTGCTTGAAGCATTTACAATTTTGATCAGTTGTTCGGTGTTTATTAATTAAAGGCTGTTGGCAATTTTGAATTCTAGAAGTTTTCTTTTTATCTTCATGGAAGACGGATGACTGTACAAGCCATCTGTTATTGCTGCACACGAGTCTGTAAAGAGTTATAGGAAAATAGGAGAAGAACATCGAATTCCATTTGCGACGGTTGCTGCAGTTACAAAGCAGTGGAAAGGCTTTGGGAACAATCAAAACTCTATCAAGATGTGAACGACCTTGCAAGATTCCAGAACATACAGCTAGACGGATTGAAAGAATGGTTGCTGCGAATCCATGAGTGATTGCAGATAACATTTGCCAAACATTGACTCTGTCTAAGATCGATGTACTTCCCTCTTCTGTACGTTGTACAGTGAGAAAGAATGGTCTGCAGGGAACATTTGTACGAAGAAAATCCCTACTACGAAAGGTGCACAAAGAAGCTCGTTTAAAGTACGCCAAAGATCATCAAAATGAGGGATTTGCATTCTGGAAGAAAGTTCTCTGGACTGACGAGACCAAAATTTAATTATTTGGGAAACAAAACCATCCTTCTTACTGTTGAATATGGTGGTGGTAGTTTGCTTCCTTAGTGATCCTTTCTTTAGTGCTTCTGGTCCAGAAAAGCTTGATGTCATCAATGAACTCTTGAATTTTAAGACATAGGAAATTTTAGAAGAAAATGTATTACCTTCAGACAATATTGACAGTTCTATTTACAAATGGAAGTGACCCCACCCCATTTGCATTCATGCACCCCTACACTAATACACTCGCCGCCTTCATGAAATGGGATTTCGGTCACGAAAACCTAAAATTAAGCCGATGTTAAAATGCAAAGCAAAAGAGAAGACAACTATCCTGGTGCAAAGAAAGAGTTGCATGGACTGCAAACGAGTGGCAAAAAGTTTTTTTTTCAGACGAATCAAAATTCTCTGTGTCATTTGGTGACAGGGGTCCGCGAGTTTGGTGAAAAAAGTACGAAATGTATCATGAAAGCTGCCTGAAGCGATTGGTCAAATTTACGGCGAGGGTGTTAGTGTAGGTTACATGAACGGAAATGGTGTGGGGTCACCTGCATTTGTAAACAGAACTGTAAATAGCCACGTTTATCAAGAAATCTTAGAATACTTCTTGCTGGAGTCTGCAGAACAGCTGCATGGAGACGAACCATTTAGTTTTCAACATGACCTGGCTGCAGTTCATGCGGCTCGTGCAACATCTGCGTGGTTTGATGCTCATGAAATTGAAGTACTACTACCATAGCCAGCTAATTCTCCCGATCTTAATCCGATAGAAAATCTTTGGAATATTGTTAAGCAGAAGGTCCAAAAGCGTAAACCAGAAACACTTAATGAACTGAAGAGGTGTTTGATGACAACTTGGCAATCGATAACTATAGAAGAATGGAAAAGGCTTGTCGACTCGATGCCACGTCGATTGGAGGCCGTAATCAAGGCCGAGGGTGGACCAACTAAATACGAAGACGCGGTGTTAAAAAGTCATTGGTAAAGGTTTAATATATTGACAGTACTCCATACACATAATGAATTTATTCTATTTTTATTGTAACATCTGACAAGATACTCTAATATTTTGGTATGTCGCTATGCATTAACTTTTCACTAATTAATAAGGTTTTGCTATATTTTAATACTTTTTCAAAACTGGCAAACTATCACAATAACGTCACAGATACTCGATATTCCTCATAAAGGTGTATAACTTAAAGGTATTATCAAGGTTATGTCTTATGAGCGCATTTGAGACAGTATTCTATTTTTTTGGCCCGGAGTTGTATGTTTGAGTTAAACTAATTTTTTTTCTTTTTAATTTTTCCAAACAAACAGTAAACTTCCCATAACTATTCTACGCCATGGTACAAAAGATAAGGACGAATATAACCGAAATATTTCTCTGTAACAATACTTATGAGTGCCGCTATATATAAATAGGAGGAAATACCGTAAACAGGAAAGTTCCAAGGGAAAACACGTCAAATCGGGGATTACATGTACCCCGAGAGGTACAGTTGCCCGCATATGTAATGTTCCTCGCCTCACAGGCAACTCTGAACATGTGGAAACACCGTAGTGTTAGTCAAGGTACCCCAACTGGGGAAAGGTGGAGTGGAGGGGAGACAACCGAGTCCAAGTCTGTGTTCATAAAGAAAAACAGTTAATCTGATCGTGAACAGAGTTGAACTCCATGTAGTTTACTAGTCTTATACAGTAATAAGGTTCCATTATGATTACTGCAAATCTATATGAACAGCTACTACAATAGAACTTTTTATATACTAGTGAATGCGAAATGTTCGCCTGCAGGAAATTTTCGCGTTTTTCGCGTAGGCTACAGTTTACGCGAAAATATCCAGCAGGCGAAAATTTGACAATTTAAACTAATCTTTGGAAGATAGTAAGAAAATAAAACTTAGATCATTAAATTACTTTATTTGAGAAGTAAATTCAGTATATTGTAATAAAACATTGTAGAGTAAAAGCAGTAAAAACATTTTAAATTATACTATATTATTACTGTATAACAAGAATGTCATGAATGCCGCTAATTTCCAAACCCTTCCGAATGGTCTCCCTCATTTTGTGTAGGTTATCCCAATTTAAATATCCCATGCCGAGACAATCCATTTTGCATGAATAGGTTTCAGTGTGGAGAGCTTCAAATCTATCTCACCGAGAGACTCATTTACGTTGAGTGCTGCTGAAACTTTATCCATATACCAAGAGATAAAATTTGCCTTGATATACGACCTTAACCTCGACCAATCACAGTCCAGAATAAATGTCGTCATTCATGACGTCATTTTAATCTGTAAGATTATAACTAGCAACTGTCGACCGCGAAATTATGATGTCGCAAACTCGTCCAAGGATATGAAATCTTGAGCGAAAATTAGCTGCCGCGAAATTAACCTGGTTTACAGTATATATATTTATAAACTCATACAATATTATACTAATGTTTGTGAAATGACGTTGATGGGCCAAACCGAGGTGTTGACATGGTTACTAGCATGATCTATGTTCATACCATATTTCTACACCATATGACGAACACCGACTCTGAAAATGAATCCAGCCCAAGATAAAATTGCACAGCGAGGCCGGATAATTGGTATGCGGAAAGCAGGCTTCTCTATAGCTGACATAGTCATAGAACTGGAAATTTCGAAGCCTACTGTTCGACGCTGGGTGCAGAGGTGGCAGGAGACTGGGAATCTGCTAGATCGTCCTGAGTGTGGGGCACCATGAAAGCTCACCCCCAGAAGAAGACCGGAGAATAATCAACGAAGTGCAGAACGATCCTATCAACAACGCAGTCGCCATCTGGGAGACACTACATTTGGGTGTGTCAGTGGACACCGTAAGGAGACGGTTGCATAAAGCAGGATATCACCACCGTATTCCTGCCAAAAAAGAGAGGAGCGAGGAACGACATCGTCAGGCCAGGCTCTCGTTTGCTCGCCAGCATATAAATGATCATCTCGCATACTGAAGCAGAGTTATCTTCTTTGACGAGAAGACGTTTGCGTCTACAACTCACGGCCGTCTTCGGTGTTGGCGACAGGACAACACGACATATGCCCGCCAAAATACTGTATTTACGAAGTGTCACGGAGTGGGCACGTGACGGCGAATGTGTGGGGATGGATGCATCTGCAAGGACTAGGAGAGCTGACCGAGATCCACGGGAGGTTTACGGCAGATCAATATATAAAGATCATGGAGGAGGTAATGCTGTCTTCTGTACGCGCGTATGCCTTGCCCTATCCTGAGCAGATTATCTTTATGCAGGTATGCTGTATTTGTGTTATAGAATATTATACTATTACTAGAGTAAGATTTATGTATTACACGCATTTGTATGTCCGGTTTCCACATTTACACGGGACGAATAATGGTAATAAAATTGTCCTTTAACTCTTTCAGTACTGTGACAACACTTTAGGATTTTATTCTGGATAACTGAAGACTGTATTATTTGTATAACGGCGCACAATTACATTTAGCTGAGAGAAAAACCCTAATACATAGGAATTAAAACCTATCTCGAATAGTGAGTTACTGATGAAGCATATGGATGAGATATAATTTTACTTTTAATATTTAAAATCATTTGCAGGACAACTCTCCCATCCACACCGCCAGGATTGTAAGAAAGTGGTTTGAGGAGCAGCGAAATCTAGAACTACTGGACTGGCCTAGTAAGGGGTGTAACCTCAACCCCATTGAGAACGTGTGGGGGAATGTGGTGAACTGTTGGGAGCCTGGGCAGGAGCGGACAAGCCGCCAGCTGCTGGATCACACTATGGCTGAGTGGGAGATGTTCCGAAGGAACCCACACATCATACATAACCATGTTGCATCTATGCCACACAGATTACAAGATGTAATAGACAATAATGGGGGATGGGCCAAATACTAACTATGAACCGGGTATAGCTGTGCTATTTATGTTAATCTATGGCAAATTGTGAGCATTTTATGACTTTATCATTTTGTACGATAAACTATTTAGTAAAACATTCTCAACCATTGCCTATTTGTTGTAATAAAGAATCAGTGTTTTATTGTATATACAGTATATATATTCCTTGTTAAGATCTAATAATATCTACACATTGATAATGCAACAGGAAATCTGGCAAACATTAATGGGTTTATGTGTCCATTGTGATTAAATCATTATCTCTCCACATTGATAATACAAATACAATCTGGAAAACACTATTAATATAATAGGCATCAGCCACAAACCGGTGGTGATATCCTGCTTCATGCAACCGTCACCTTACGGTTTCCACTGACACGCCCATATGTAGTCTCTCCTGGACGGCAACAGCAAGTAACCATGTCAACACCACGGTTTGGCCCATCAACGTTATTTCACAAACATGAGTACAATATTGTGTGAATTTATAAGTATATATAAATATGTTTATGCTAGTATAACCGTGGATTATTCTTATGTGATTTTGATAATCAGTTACTGTTATTCAGATTGAAACTGTTAACAAGTTCTTTGTGTAACAATCGATAAGCCATTTCCCACTAACTCTCTCTGCCCCTCTACCTCGCTCTCTCTCACACTGTCTCAATCTTTTTTTTCGCTCAATGTCAATACAATCGTGTAGATTCGTAAGTTAGTAAACGTTTAAAGCTGCACACGGACTCTACAACTTTATTAGTATTGTTACATAATGATTTAATATACGCGAGACTGGTGGGTGGGGAAGGGGAATGAGGGAGTGTGGAGGATGGTTGTGTAATGTCTATTTTTGGTTCAAATTCACTAGTATATAAAAAGTTGTACTGTGGTATCTGTTCATATAGACTTGCAGTAATGATAATGGAACCTTATTACTGTATAAGACTAGTAAACATTGTGTTCATAAAGATAAACGATTAATATGATCGTGAACAGCGTTGAACTCCAACATTACATTATAATTAGGGGCCGTTCAAAAATTACGTAACGTTATTTTTGCTAAAACTTGACACCCCAGATCCCCCAGGAACGTTCTGTAACGCTAGACCAGGCACCCTCTAAGATGTTATGTAACACTTCCCCCACCCCACACGTTACAGGGAGGGGGTGCCAGGTTTTAGCAATAGCGTTACGTAATTTTTGAACGGCGCCTTACCTGTATGTCAATGTTATATGTTTTTGGACTAGGTTGTCCCCCCTCCACCCCACCTTCCCCCAGTTGGGGTACCTTGACTATCGCTGCGGTGTTGACACATATACGGAGTCGCCTGTGAGGCGAGGAACATTACATATGCGGGGAACTGTACCATGCATTGGATAGTAATGAAACGTTTACCATTCGTTTGGAAAAATTTAACAAATAAAAAAAAGTTAAATTCTAACATATAATGTAAAACATCAAAGAATTTGAGAAAAATTAAAAGAAATTAAAATGCATAAGTTTTCATATATTGTATGTCTCTGTACGAATACTTATGAGCGCCACTATATACAGGGTGGGAGAAAAGTCTTTAAGGATTTTATGCATTCAAATAATTTGTTAATAAATAAATTCCGATGATATCACTGCAGTATATGCGATACTTTTCAAAGCAACTATACAAGACCAAGAATAACTCTAGGCTAGAACAGAAAGGCTCTAGGCCTTAGCCCCACTCAGCGCCATGTCAGTAAGGATGGAATACAGCAATGAAGAAAAAGTGTATCTTGTATCGTGGGCTATTTCTTATAATAATTGTGAAGCAAGTTTGCGTTTATTTCAAGAAAAATATTATACCACTAAATGCAACCACTCTTCGATACTGGAAGCTCAAACTTTTGGAAACAGGGAGCCAAGTAAAAGATCGTCCAAGAAGCGGAAGGCCAGTAACGGCGACAGGAGAGAACAACAAAGAAAAAGCCCTCGCCAGTTTTCAAGTCGACCGAACAAATTCAACGAGAAAAATCGCACAGGAATTGGGTATTTCCAAATTTTCAGTAGCAAAAATATTGAAATCACAGGGGTACCACGATTACAAACCCAGTTACTCTCAGCTCATATACGACGACGATTCTGATAGACGGCTGCAGTTTGCTGAAACAATAAGACAAAAGTCAACAGCGATCCAGATTTTCTTCGAAAGATCAAATTTTCAGATGAATGTGTCTTCGGTTTAACGAATAAAGGAAACAAACACAACGTTCACTACTGGGCGAAAAAAAATCCAAAATACGATTGGGTAAACTCGTTAAAAAGGCTACACTAACAGTTTGGGTATGTATTGGTTTTTCAGGACTTGTTTCCTTTGGCATATCGAGAGATACGATGGATGGAGAGCCAAAATTTTGCCACAGTTTACTAATGGCGTTGGCAGGAATTGGTTTTATCAACAAGATGGAGAGTCGCCACATTACTCTGCAGCTGCCAGTGAGATTCTGGATACGAACCTTGAAGGAAGATGGCTTGGGTGGTAAGGTCCCATCGAGTGGCCAGCCAGATCATCTGATTTAACCTCATGTAATTTCTTGCTTTGGGTTTAGTTGCGTCACAAACTCTGCACTCCTGGTTTCATCTATCCAATTGTGAATGCCCTTGGCCACAGAATAGATGAAGAACTGAAAAGGATCCCACTCGATATGTTCAGAAGAGCAATGAAGAGTTTCATAGAGAAATTCAACAAATGTATCATAGTGGATGGAGAACTCTTTGAAGATTAAATTACAATTGAACAAAATATTTGTATGAATAAAATTCTTATAGACTTTTTGTTTGATTTTTTTTCATCATTTGAACACTTATCTGTATAATGTTAACTAAATGGTTGTATGTATAAAATCCTTAAAGACTTTTCTCCCACCCTGTATATACGTATATATACATACGTATGAAATAAATCTTTTGATACCAGTAAGGTCAACGATGGAAACCTTGAGAATATTCTTTCTGTCAAACTTGCGAGTGAAGAAATCTTATAAATCTCATAAAATATTTTGCAATAAGCAAAGACATCTGAAGGATAAAATTGTAAGAAAATTCGTTTTCTGAAAGTTTTTTCTTAATGTATTCAGATTCTAAAAAAAAAAAAAAAAAAAAACGGTCAGATATAGATGAAAATCGCTAATGGTAAAAATATTACCACAGCATTGACGCTGTAAATAAACAAACTTAACTTAACCTAACCCACAATATTCTTGTTAATAGAATGTCAAGTCGATCAGATGTCGTAATCCCGAACAAAAGATGTTTGTGAGGAGTCTTAATTTGTTGCACCTTCATTACACGCCATTGTAGCCTTGTGATGGTAGAACACTAGGCGGTTACTCTAAAGGTGGTGGGTTCGAACCTTGGCCCGGACTTCAGATGTCAGTGATTAAAGTGTTTTTCCGGATCTTCCTACGTGGCGTTGTGGTTTTGATCCCGCGTAAAGTTGTAGGCTTCCTTCGTCACGTGACCTTAGGAGTTACGAAGGACGTTAAACAGTTCCAGACATTGTTAGTATCATTATTATGCTTTAACTAAGATATAAACAGACTTTTAGTGATATATACACTTTAAATGTTCTTGCGTTAAGGTTCTTGCGTTAAGTTAAAGTAAATTTCAGGGGACTTTGCTTCCAAATGAACTTAACATCCCCCAAAAATGCACCCCATAAAATTTAGCCAATAAATAGTACAACTTAATGTAAGAACGCTTTTGTTACGCCTTAACTAAGACATAAAAAGATTAAATTCTGAAAATTGCTAATTGTTACTGATCTTTCAAAGTAAATTTCTGTACAGAGATTATTAAATCACACACACACACACACACACATTTAGCTACCTTACAAAACCACGATATTTTCACATTTTCAGTTGGTTGTGGATGGCGACATTTAACTTAAATTAAATTAAACAAAACATAACCTAACCTAACCTTCATTATATTTCTGTTTTATATACATGTTTTTACATGATGCTTAATGATTTTAATTAAATAAAAACAATAAGTCGGAATCTATGGCCACACTATTACTGTCACTATACGCAGTTCTTATCGTGATGAGCTGTGTGTATATCCTAAAAATTGTTGCGGTCATGACGTAAGGTAGCCAAGAATACACGCACACACTATATTTTATATATATATGACCAGCTTTTTATTTAACGTTGAAATATCTCTCTATGTTCTTGAAAATTGAATTTCGCTTAAAAGGGAGAAAGCCAAAACCTGGTACAAAAGATAAGACATTTTCCCTCATTTTGTCATTGTTATTTTCAGTAACGTTTATTCCTTAACTAAATAACTAAACTGAAATAGTTATTTCCATTAAAATAATCGATCTTCGAGCAAATATTTTATTGGTACTAAAAAAAAAACGTGTGTGTATATATAATATATCATCATGAAATGTATATATATTACATTTCATTTGGGTAAAAGACATATTAATGTGTGAAACCGTTCATTTCACGTAATGCCCATAGGTTTCACGCATTTCGAGTAATACTTAATCACTACGTGAAAGTTAGGTTGGGTGAATAATGTGTAATGCCTGTGATTAAGAGTCACAGATTAAGCGAAATACCTGAAACTTTTAGGCATTACGTGAAATGACTGATTTCATACAGTGACTGCACCCATATACATAAGATGATCATGAAAATCAACCAACCTGTAAAGAGTAATGTGATCATCTCTGAGCTGCGTAACTAACTTTACGATCACTCTGTATAAGGGCCATTCCGCAGTAATTTTTTGTTGCGGATGGGACAGACGTACGTATATTTTGGTATTAGGTATTTGGTATTTTTTTTCTAATAATACCAAAACATAGGGGCCATTCCACAATATTTTGGTACTTGGTATTTCTTTCCTAATAACAATATACATACTTTTGTTGTCCCATCCGCAACAAAAAAAAACTGCGGAATGGCCCATAACTAGTTTGCCTATTTCAGTAAATAAATAAGGAAACTAACCTTTACGCGTTAATCTTAAAACCATTTCTATCAAAACTTTACAATAAGGAGCTACGTGGTGGCCAGTGTCGCAACACCGTGTTCCGTCGATCAGCGAAGTTAAGCGACATTGGGTTTGGGGAGTAGTTGGATGGGTGGCCGCCCTCTGCGTCCAGATGATGTAGCGACTCGTGGTTCAGATCCCGCGTAGTCGGTTCCTTCCATCAGGTGACCCTAGATCTTGAGGAGGAGGTTAAACAAACCCCAAAGCACAAACAAACTTTACAATAAAATCTATGAATGTTTGACAAAAATTACAATTTCTGGACAATCCTCTTCAGTAAAACTAACCTAATAATAATGTTTTGGGGTCCTTTAACCTCCTCGTAATATCAAAGATCATGTGATGGAGAGAATTTACAGCTTTACGTGGGATCCGAGTCGTCTACAGCAGTGTTTCCCAACCGGGGGCCATATGGCCCCCTGGGGGCCATGGCACATTTGAAGGGGGCCACAGGAAAATGTTAAGATTTAGAGGGGCCACAGGAAAATGTTAAGATTTAGAGGGGCCACAGACTCCATGAAGGGGGCCACAGGACTCAACCTATTGAAGCCTAAATTATAGTTAGGCCAATAGATAATTTTAATTTATGTAGTTGAATTACATTTTAAAAAATTATTAATACATATATTTTCCTTTTTTTTAGATATTTTATAATAGAATTTGAATTTATCTGTAAACAAATATTTTGCATCTTACAAGCTTATTGTGCGGCGCACTCCATTGTGCGCTTGATCGTTATGCGCCTGGCAGCGTTGTTGTACAGTATTTCTTTTGATTATATTTTTTTATAATTAATACATAATATAAGTAAATAACTGCAAATTTTTGTTAGCCACTGCTTAGTTTTTGTTATGTTTATAGTCCTATGTGACAAATAATATTGTACCTGAATACAAATAGTTGTTTTAATATCCTTTATATATATTTGTTTTTGTAAAATAGAGTTAATCTGCATATTACCTACTGAAAATAATGCTTATGGGGGCCACAGGAAAAAATAAGGTTCCTAAGGGGGCCATAAGCCAAAACCGGTTGGGAACCACTGGTCTACAGGTTACTACTTCATCACACTGCTGAACAGATCCATCGTAGTTTAACTTCGATGATATAAACTTAACACACAATATTATACAAATTCTAAATGGCTAATGTTTACATCCATGTAATAGGCTTGAAATGTATGTTAAAAAAGAAATAAATTTTAGTTTAGTTCCATTCGATTTGATTCCAGTTTCTTCGTTCCAATGTGTTCCAGTCGACTAGTTCACTGTCCCTAGTTCTTCGATGTGATTGCATTTTAAATTTTTAAATGATTTGACCTAATCTCAGTGACACTTTATTGCACTCCAAACAGTAAGGTATAAGTTACTCATTACTATCTGACCTACCCCTTTTGGTCGAAGAGGCATCTTATCGACACTTTAAAATTCTAACTTAAGCTAACCCAACATAATGTATACTAACCTAATCTAACCCAAAATAACTTGTCGATTAAGCGTTACTTTCAGAGAATGACGTTATCCCGTACTAACAGGGTATTATGTTAACCTAGCTGAGTATCAAATACTGCTTTAATGTAGTATTAAGTCCTAGGAAATTTGTGCCTTGAAGAGAAGCCTAAATTAGTACACTCGTTATGTAAATTTAAGTAACCCTAAATAACTTTCCCATCTGTTTTCAGTATGGGGAGACGTTCAATTTATTTCCAGTGCGTCCGATCTGATTCCGATTCCAGTTCGTAGAATTTACTTTAATTCCTGTATATTTTGATTCTAGTTCCAGATTTGGATCAGCAATATTCCATTCGGTCTGATTTTGTTTGATTTTATTCACAATTATGTACAGTCGATTCAAAATGTCTTGCCGCGTGACTCTCTTTCTGAACAATATTTATTTGTAAGAAACTCAGTAGCGTTCCAGCTGATATAATAATCCTGTTCCAAGAAAACCCAAATATTCATGATTCAGTGAGTAATCAGTAGAACTAGCAAGAACGTGAGCAGTAAAATATAAGCTAAATTTTCCCTCTGAAGCAAACGAGCGCATTAATATATTATTAAAGGCTGTATAAGCCTAAACTTCTTATATAAGATTATTAATTAATGGACAAGAAAATTTTACAGTAAATGTTTACGAAGTTGACGAAGAGCTTTCATTGAAGAAAAACAAATTTTCCTCAACAGAAAACTGAGTTTTAATAAGATTAACTTTCCCAAATATAAAAATAACAAAAGTTAAACGAAATGAATTTTTTTCAAAGCAGAGAATGATATACATGATCAATTCAGCTAATGATAACTTTTACTGTTGTTACACGAAATTTCATCTTCAATGCATGTAACCTATAGCTTTATCAAAGAGGAGATTACAGTTACAAAGAGAAAAGACATTAATTGCTGAAATTTTAGCCAAAAAGTCGGAAACGGGACTCGAGTGCCCGACCTTCAGATCTATAGGCTAACGTCTTAAACCACTGCGCTAACCTGTCAAGCCAAGTTAATGTTCTACGTAGTATAGTGGAATGGGTCTTCAAGCATTTGTCAGGTGAATGTATATGAAGAATTTTTTGGAAAACATTTGGAAATGTATTTGACGTCTTCTATTGCTGTAGTTTTTGAAAGTTGGAGTAAAAACTATTTTTTGGATCACTCGTGGTCTGTCTGCCGGTCGAGTCAGACGCGTTACCGTGGTCTTTCTAGTTCTGTTTTCCAACACCATCACTGTTTTCAGTATTGATTTGAGATTGGAGGGAACACATAGTCATAGTTTGGCAGGTACCCCTCCATATCACTTCAAATTATCCCCCTCACTACCTTTTACATTTTGCGTGCCATCAAAATAATAGATCTATTTTTAACGTTCAAATATATCGATAATTTTTCTAAATAAGCCGTTTGTTCAATGCATCTTTTTAACTATGTAATAAATTATTTCTAAACATTTTACAGTATACAAATATTATAAAATGTGTACATATACACATTTCATATACGGTACAGAGATTCATTCATATACATAAAGTATTTTATGTAGTTTCTGAAAAAAGTTCGCTTAGAAAAAACCCTACTAATTGGTAATACTCTGTTTCTCTTCAGATTTTATTCTTCTGGTAACAGAAGTAAGATTTCAAAACCAAAACCAAATCATTTACTAATTAGTAATTTTTGTTTTAAAAAAAAATTTCTAGGCGAACTTTTTTCTCGAAACTGAACATTCAATATAAACTTGTAGTTTACAGAATCAGATTTAATTTTTTTTCGTTATCGCACTTGGCCGTATCATAAAATCTAGGTGTGTGCGCAAAAATGTCAGTATAGTCAGAATTTCAATTTAGTGGAGTCATCGACGCTCACATAACAAACCACATTTAAAAATTAAATAACGAGTAAACCTTAAACCTTAATCCACGCTCAAGAAAAATGTTAATATTGTAGATTCATCACAAGTATTCACTCGCCCAATCACATCCACATCACATTACGAACTTCCAGTAAAAGAGTAAAAAAAAACCTCCCAAAAAACCCAGAAAATATAAAATGTTCAACATTGCATCAGAGCTTTCTCTCTTGTTTCTCATCCTCTAATCTTCTCGTGAATACTTTAAACATACAATAGTCAAAATCACTGCATAATACAATGCGAAGTAATGGCTTCGTCTCACTAAAATGGAGTCAGGTAAAACGATAAATAAAATATTACATTATTTTTTGATGTAATACAAAACTACTTTGTTCTATTCTCCGCAGTTTTGGTATTATTTTCAAAAATCTCAGGAGATGAATAAAAAAAATGTATTTAATACAAAATATATACAGCAATACCCCGATTAACGCGGTTAATTCGTCCGCGGAAAGTACCGCGTTATGCGAATCAGCATTGATCGGGGAATGTAATCAATGTGAAATAAAGTGTTTTGTTCTCAGATGTCAATAATAAAAGGAAAATCTGAAAAAAACACCGTCCTTTTGCGTGAAAATGAACTTGTTTTAATTGTGAAACAACTGCAAACAATTTAGTTACGAATATGTTTAATTTTTAGTTAAAAGTGCGCTCATTATTACGTTCTTTTTTAATCTGTCAAACCATCCGCGAGACCGCGACTAGCAACAGTAAAAGTTTCTTCATACGTTAGCGCTTTCAAATGAATTGTCACCTCGCTACGCAGAATTCTTTTTTTATTACAATCTTCAAGGCAAACAGATAAAAGCTGTTCCCTTTTTACCATTGTATACTGTGTGTTTAATTTTTAGTTAAAAATTAACCCCTTTAATTTTGGAAAAAATATGCTGATATTTTCTATATATTTTTAAATCGCGCTTATTTTTAAAATTAACTTTGTTCCATTCAACGTTAAAAAATGCATATTTGTCAAAAATGTTTGCTCCAAAAACGTGCAAGAGCGAATCTGAAGCATCGCTGTTCGAGGAATGGTGTCAAGGTTTTATCAGCGTTATGGCGAATCAGCGTTGAACGAACCCGTGTTATGCGGGGTATGCCTGTATACCACTATACACCTCGGTGGTGTAGTGGTTAGCGTCGCTGACTATGAATCCATCGGCCCCGGGATCGAGACCCAGTGATGGCAGGCGACGCTGCAGCAAAACCCAACTGTTCATCTTTCCACACAATAAAATTGGTTGGTTGATAAATGGGTACCTTGGGTGGCCCAGTGGTTAAGACGCTAGGCTGCTGGTTGGCGAGGTTCGGATTTCATGTTGAACTGTAGGCCTAAGGTGGAGTGACAAGCTTGACCTTCGTTAGAATGAACAATTCGGGCGGAAGCAAAACCAAGGTAATATATACATATATATAGACACCACTATTAATCTTCATTTTAACAGTTATCTATGAACTTTTGTGTTGAAAATTCATTTTTTTATGCAGGAAGGAGGAGGCAAGGGTGAACGCCCGCAAAAACGACCCCACCCTGCACGAATACAAAGGGAAGAGGAAAGCTGAAATCAAGGTCCAGAGTTTTAGAGATACTTGGACACCGCGTTTGAAAGATTGGAGGTTACAGACAGGGGAAAAGATGGATTGAGGGAGGTTATTCTAGAGTTGACCGGTTGAGTAGATGAAACACTGAAAATACCGATTAACCCTTGCGTTAAAGAGTTGGACAGAAAATGATGGATGAGAATGTGGAGAAAGCCTGGTACTACGTGCTCTCCTTAAAGGAGGAGGCATGCAGTTAGAGAGTTCAGAAGAGCAGTGTCCGTTATGATAGCGATAGTAAAGAGAGCGAGGCAACATTGCGGCGGAGAGAGAGGAACTGAAGACAGTCAGTAAAAGGCGGGGAACTGATGAGACGAAAAAGCCTTTGATTCCACCCGGTCAAGTATAGCTGTGTGGGTTGAACCACCCAACACACGAGAAGCGTACTCCATACAGGGGCAGACAAGACCTTTGTATAGAGACAGCAACTGAGTGGGAACGAAGAAACTGCGGAGCCGGTACAATACACCTAACCTCTTGAAGTTGTTTTAGAAAGAGAATATATATGACCTTTCCTGGAAAGATCACGAGAAAAGGAAACACCGAGAATGTTTAGAGAAAAGGAAGGATTGAGTTGTGTATTGTTGAAGGTAAGGGGATAGTCGTGCGGAAGATTGTGACGAGGAGACAGATGAAGGAACTGGGTTTTCGAGGCACTGAAAACAACGAGCTTTTCTCTGCCCCAATCTGAGATAGTAAAAAAATCAGAAGTCAGGTGCGCCATAGCCCATACCTATATATTAATACTGATAAAATATACTTGACTAAACTTTATCGGGCCATGTCGTGGTCGATGTCGTAACACCGCTTCCAGTCGATCAGCGAATTTAAGTTACACTGGGTGTGGAGAGAAGTTGGGTGGGCGATCTTCCTCTGCGTCCAGATTATGTAGCGACCCGTGATTCCGACACCCCGTAAAGCTGCAGGTCCCCTCCGTCATATGACCTCAGATATTGCGAAGGAGGTTAAACAACCTCATCAATTGTTATATACTTTATCGTTAGGATTAATTCATAGTTCATTAGTTGAGTTAGGTTAGGTTAATAAGATAGGTTGTATAAGTTAAGTAAGGTTAGGCTGGGTTATGTTTTAGGTTAAGTGAGAAAGCCATTAATTTTCCGCAAGTGAACGCATAAACCTCGACTTGTTTATCTTCAGAAAACCTGAACCCAATGTATATTTGCATAAAGAGGAACTAGCAACACATCAATATGTATTATATCAATAATGAAGGTCACTATTAGTCAGTCATCCAACGAAATTCCATATTAACTTCGTGAACGAAGTTGAAAATTCGTTCAATGTCACTTCTATTATCAAAACAATAACAATAGTGAAACTAATTAATAATGGCTCTAATTTTAAAGTATTTATCTATAAAAGACTCCAATTAAACTATGCACGTAGAATACATTTATCAAACTTTTGAAATAACTTAACATATCAAAAATTTAACGTGTCGTCTGTAACTTTTAAAAAAAAATTTACTGCATGAATTTTTACTTTCGTACGTACAACATTTAGGTATCTATTTCCTGTTTTATCTTCATTTATCAATGAACGCATGTATAAGAAATGAATAATCCAGACAAGGTAATTTGAAGATGTTACATAATACATTACCACATAACAGTTTCAACATTGCTTTTGGTACAAAGGAAAGATTAATTCTATCCTGAAATATTTTGTGAACAATAGCTCCATGTTAATGGAGCCATTGAATATTTAAACTCGACTTAATTCTATACAACAATATATAACCTTCGTTATATATACATATATCTTGTGTGTGTGTGTGTGTGTGTGTGTACATAAAAGTAGGCCACGTGTGTATATATATATATTATATATAATATATATATATATATTATATATATAGGGTGTATGTACACTGTACAGGGTAATATGCACTAATATGTACACTATATGTATATATACACCTGGGGCGTGGTTGGCTGTGGTAATTTGGTTTAGTTTTTGGTTTGGTACCAGTTTTTCGATCATTTTCCATATGTAGATTATGGTGTACTTCTTCTTTCCAGGAAGTACAGATTTAGTTTACGGAGTCTTTCCCAGTAGTTGAGCTCTTTGCAGCCATCAATCTTTGGTGTGAAATGTCTCCGAGTTTCTTCTAGTCTATTAGTTTCTTCCTTTTTATATGGGGACGTCAAAACTGAGGAGTATTCAAGTTTTGGTGCAATCAATGTTCTCAGCAGGAGAATCATTACTGTCCTGTCCCTTCTTTTGAAAGTTCTTAGTACCTGTTCCGCGACTCTTTTTGCTTTATTTATCGCTATCTGTTTTTGTGTTTCGAATTTCGCATCATCGGTCATTATTACCCCCAAATCGATCGCTTTCGTGCTTCTCTGAATTTTCTGTCTATTTGGAGTATAATATACAGTCTGTTTAAGTTCCTAATTTCTACCATATTTCAAGAGCTGAAATTTCTCGGTGTTAAATGTCATGTTGTCTTCTGACCATTTGGATATTCTGGTTCGTGTCCCTCTGCAAGGCCTCCACTTCATTTACATAGCTGATTTTTCTGCTGATCTTTGTATCGTCTGCAAAGGATGTTACTATACTGTTGCTGTTTACTCCACTGTATATGTGTGTTAGCATGCTAATGAACAGGAGTGGGGCCAGTACTGTACCTTGTGGTACTGAGCTGCGTGCTTCCTATTCTGATGATGATATACCTTGAATTTTGACGAACTGTAGACGTTCTCTGAGGAAGTTGTAGATCCATTTTCCCACTTTGCCTGTTATTCCCATATATTTCATTTTATGTGCTATTATACCATGATCACATTTGTCAAAAGCTTTAGCAAAATCCGTGTATATGACATCGTAGTTGTCATTGCCTTCCAGTGTATCTTGGATATTGTTATAGTGCTCTATTAGTTGTGATAGGCATGATCTACCTGATTGGAATCCGTGCTGATTTTCGTCGAATCTTTCCAGTGTCTCCATGAAATCGTAGATTTTCTCTCTAACTATTCTTTCAAATACTTTGGTGAGGTGGGACGTCAATGACACTGGTCTATAGTTCTTTGCTTGAGATCTATCCCTGCCTTTATATATAGGGACAATGTTCGCTCTTTTCAAGATGCTCAGTACTTCCCCAGTGTCTAGGGATCTTCTCCATATCCTGTATAAAGGTGTAGCTATTTCATTTTTACAGTTTTTAATCAATAATGAGTTCCAATTGTCCGGACCTGCAGCTGAATGTGGTTTCATTTGTCCTATAGCTCTCGCTACATCTTCTGGGGTAAAATCAAAGTCTGTCATACACTCTCCTTGCAATTTCTCTTCAAAGAATGCATCTATGTCAGGTATCGCTTTGTCATTTTTTGGGGTACTGAAAACTGATTCATACTGGGCTCTCAATGTTTCAGATATTTCTTTTAGATCGTTGGTTAGTTTATTATTTCTTTTCTTTAAGGGCCCGATAGCGGTGCGAGTTTTTGTTTTCCTTTTCGCTTGCTATGGAAGTATTTTGGATTTCCCTTTATTCCAGTATATATATATATATATATATATATATATATATAGTTATGTCCGCATTAGTTATATATTCTGACTCATTAATTGTATTACAGTAACTGACCTGTCATTGCTTTTTATGCAATTCATATTCAGTTTCAGAGCGGGAACGAACATTCCTGACAGGAGGAAAAAAAAACAGCATACTTTTGACCCGAGGGAAAACAGCGAACCAAGCGATTAATCCATCAACACTGACATCCACGGGAGAGAGGGGATGTCCCTGACCATACCCTCACTACCTTTTCGCCATCTGGTTTCCATCTACAGATGGAATAATGGATGTCAGCGTTAAATTTAGATGTTCTTTTCTTTCACGTCATCCGGAGACCACTGGAGACTTTTCTCAGCGACTTTTTTTGAGATGTATTCATTATGCCAAGCTCGTAGGGAAAACAAATACAGAACTTTCGTTCTAGTTCTCTTGTTTCACCTAATTTGATCATGAATTTTTTTCCCCTTTAAATTCTTGGTATAGCTTCTTTTATTTTATTTCACGAACGAGGGGAAAAACAGGGTAAAGAAATGAAGTATTTATTTCTTATTTTTATTTTTCATTTTTATCCTTTCATTTTACGATTCTTTTTGCACTTTTAAATTTTATGTTTGAATTGTTTACAGTCTGGCTTTTTATTTTATTTATCTTTTAATTTATTTAGTTACCCGTTTTCTATAACGGAATTTTATTTGGTGACGGGATTTTAGGAGTTTATAAAAATATTTTCATACATACATATATATATATATATATATATATATATATATATATTATATACACATTTCACGATAAGGAAAACGCTTTTTGCGTGTGGCTCTGCTCAGTTGGTATGTGTCAAAAGTGATATTCTAAAACCTCATAAGTGTAATCCCATTTTACAAAATGAAAAACATGACTAATATCTAAAATTAGGAAACGTTTGGGAGCATTTGAAACGTAACTGTTACGATTGGAAAGAAACGGATTTGGATTCCGATTTTTATGTAAAATTATGTAACAATAATTTAATAAAAAAAGAAAAAAAGAGAGACTTTGGGGGAAGTGTCACTTACGAGGTTTTGGGACCACAATATATATATATAGTTTGTTCCTTGCATTACAGTGCCATTTAAAATATATTAGACCCTGCATAATACATTAATTTTTTCAAAACAGTAATTTCCTTCCGTTTTTAAATAAATATTTCTTTAAAAATAAATGCTTTTTTATTAGCGCAACCCACCAAACAAGTCGTACCGTTGTACATAATGAATTCATCATCGTTAAATTTCCCTTGAATTAGTTGCAAGTTGCAACCATGCATGACTTATTTCTGAAACCTCAAAATAATGCGCATTATTATTTTAAGTTTTATTCAAAATCACAATTACATAATAGGCAGGTTCCATGCCAGAGGCTACAGTTAACATGTTCTCTCTCCAGAAAAGCAATTTCATTGTGAAATGTTGTACGAAGCGCGAGTCGTACAAGGAGTGCCAAAAGAGATTCAGAAAAGAATTTGGAACCAGGACAGTGCCAAATGGGAGCTCAGTTTGACATTTGGTGAGAATTTTTGAGAAAACAGGCAATGTTGCCGATCGATCTAGACGTGGGCGCAACCCTACTGCGTCATTTTGATTTTGTCTAAAACTGACAATATTATTTCACATTTTGACGAGGGTTCAGTAGTGAGTCAAGCATGGTTGGATATCACTTCACAGAAAAATTCACCATCATTTGTTTCTAGTATAGAACGTCACGGCATGTTTAATGGTTCGTACTATAAAAAGAAAATCACCCTGTACATGACATTTTATAGATTTCACAAACAAGATCCAATAGATTCCTAATTGAGGGACCTTTCTTTGTACAGATGTTGCAAGATGTAAAATTTAAATTTAAATAGCGCGAATTTCAAAATTCCTAATTTGAAACTCATAACCGGAGTCGACAGTTTGCACGTTTTCAAATGTAGAGTTTATTCGCCAATGCATTTCAAAATAAAATCTTCGTCTTTCATCTTCTACACTATTTAATCGACATAAAATATGATTCTCATCTGCACACACACACACATATATATATACACACATATATATATATATAATATATATATATATATATATATATATATATATATACACGAGTTTAAAATCAAATGTATTTTTGCATTTCACTACACCGTCATAGATTTTTGTTTTCAAAATCCGTTTCTTACAAACGTTGTAGTTATTTGTAGAAACAAAAAATAAAAACTGCCATTCAACGTCCAGAATCAACAATAAAATTAATTTTTTTAGCTCCTTTCTATATTAACAACAAATTTACTGCTGTTTTTTGCAATGCACATTCTAAAACCTACTGCTTCTACAGGCACAAATAATAATAATAATAATAATAATAATAACAATAATAACAAAATATAATATACACAGGGTGACTCTTGGTGTAAGATTATAGTAGTAGCACTTAAATGAAACTCTACACTGACTTACGATATACCCCCATATATATATATATATATATATATATATATATATATATATATATATATATATATATATATATATATATATATAAGAAAGAATAAGTATGCATAATTACGAGCATTGTTAATAAACAAACAAATTTTGAAATGCGCTATAAATTTTACAAAAAAAGTTCGAAGCTATTGGGACCTATTGTTCTTATTAGCATACATTTTAAACACAAAAAAATGGGAAAATGTATCGAATAAAACAATCTGTTTAACAATGACTTAAAATTGTCCTATTTCAAGCAGCCACGCTGAAAACTAATTGCTACATACATACGAAATAGGGCGAAATTTTATGCAAATTATTGGTTATTAACAATGGAAAAAGTGGAAATTTGTTTCACATTTAAAATAATTAATTTCGGGTTGTGTGTGTGTGTGTGTGTGTGTGTGTTTTATCGTATAGAGGTTTTTTCTATTCGAATGATCCACATATCTATTTATTCAAACCCACACACACGCATTAATATACAGGGTGTTTCATATGTTTGGAGACACCGGAAATATCATATATAGAAAGAGTAATACAACTTTATGACAATGTTTTATTTTGAACCTACTTTTACAGGTGTTCAAATTGTTCACCCTGAACTTCAAGACACTTCATTACTCGTAAATGGCAAGCTCTCTGAACACTTCTGATAAGACTGAAATTGCAGCGAATTTCTGCCAAGACAATCAGAAGCGTTCAGAGAGCTTACCAAGTTACGAGTAATGAAGTGTCTTGAAGTTCAGGGTGAACAGTTTCAATACCTTCTGTAATATTATGTTGAAAATAAAACATTGTCATGAATGTGTATTGCTCTTTCTACATATTTCCAATGTCTCCAAACATATGAAACACCCTGTATATATATATATATATTATTCAATACCTTCTGTAATATTATGTTGAAAATAAAACATTGTCATGAATGTGTATTGCTCTTTCTACATATTTCCAATGTCTCCAAACATATGAAACACCCTGTATATATATATATATATATACATTCAACTGCAAAGAACACGCAGTATAAATAACGTAAAGAACGACGCTTGTATAGGAGATATTCCGCGCAAGACGAGAAAGAGAAAACAACAAATGAAAAAATGAAGTACCACCTGGGAATCGAACCCGGGATCTTCCGATTGCCGGTCAGACGCGATAACCACTACACCATGGACTTCACTCTTCCAAATGCCGTAATTCCTCTACATACTCGCAGAAACCAATGCCCCAAGGGGGCACCACCCGCATGCCGTAACATTTATATACATTCAACTGCAAAGAACACGCAGTATAAATAACGTAAAGAACGACGCTTGTATAGGAGATATTCCGCGCAAGACGAGAAAGAGAAAACAACAAATGAAAAAATGAAGTACCACCTGGGAATCGAACCCGGGATCTTCCGATTGCCGGTCAGACGCGATAACCACTACACCATGGACTTCACTCTTCCAAATGCCGTAATTCCTCTACATACTCGCAGAAACCAATGCCCCAAGGGGGCACCTCCCGCGTCGTTCTTTACGTTATTTATACTGCGTGTTCTTTGCAGTTGAATGTATATAAATGTTACGGCATGCGGGAGGTGCCCCCTTGGGGCATTGGTTTCTGCGAGTATGTAGAGGAATTACGGCATTTGGAAGAGTGAAGTCCATGGTGTAGTGGTTATCGCGTCTGACCGGCAATCGGAAGATCCCGGGTTCGATTCCCAGGTGGTACTTCATTTTTTCATTTGTTGTTTTCTCTTTCTCGTCTTGCGCGGAATATCTCCTATACAAGCGTCGTTCTTTACGTTATTTATACTGCGTGTTCTTTGCAGTTGAATGTATATAAATGTTACGGCATGCGGGAGGTGCCCCCTTGGGGCATTGGTTTCTGCGAGTATGTAGAGGAATTACGGCATTTGGAAGAGTGAAGTCCATGGTGTAGTGGTTATCGCGTCTGACCGGCAATCGGAAGATCCCGGGTTCGATTCCCAGGTGGTACTTCATTTTTTCATTTGTTGTTTTCTCTTTCTCGTCTTGCGCGGAATATCTCCTATACAAGCGTCGTTCTTTACGTTATTTATACTGCGTGTTCTTTGCAGTTGAATGTATATAAATGTTACGGCATGCGGGAGGTGCCCCCTTGGGGCATTGGTTTCTGCGAGTATGTAGAGGAATTACGGCATTTGGAAGAGTGAAGTCCATGGTGTAGTGGTTATCGCGTCTGACCGGCAATCGGAAGATCCCGGGTTCGATTCCCAGGTGGTACTTCATTTTTTCATTTGTTGTTTTCTCTTTCTCGTCTTGCGCGGAATATCTCCTATACAAGCGTCGTTCTTTACGTTATTTATACTGCGTGTTCTTTGCAGTTGAATGTATATAAATGTTACGGCATGCGGGAGGTGCCCCCTTGGGGCATTGGTTTCTGCGAGTATGTAGAGGAATTACGGCATTTGGAAGAGTGAAGTCCATGGTGTAGTGGTTATCGCGTCTGACCGGCAATCGGAAGATCCCGGGTTCGATTCCCAGGTGGTACTTCATTTTTTCATTTGTTGTTTTCTCTTTCTCGTCTTGCGCGGAATATCTCCTATACAAGCGTCGTTCTTTACGTTATTTATACTGCGTGTTCTTTGCAGTTGAATGTATATAAATGTTACGGCATGCGGGAGGTGCCCCCTTGGGGCATTGGTTTCTGCGAGTATGTAGAGGAATTACGGCATTTGGAAGAGTGAAGTCCATGGTGTAGTGGTTATCGCGTCTGACCGGCAATCGGAAGATCCCGGGTTCGATTCCCAGGTGGTACTTCATTTTTTCATTTGTTGTTTTCTCTTTCTCGTCTTGCGCGGAATATCTCCTATACAAGCGTCGTTCTTTACGTTATTTATACTGCGTGTTCTTTGCAGTTGAATGTATATAAATGTTACGGCATGCGGGAGGTGCCCCCTTGGGGCATTGGTTTCTGCGAGTATGTAGAGGAATTACGGCATTTGGAAGAGTGAAGTCCATGGTGTAGTGGTTATCGCGTCTGACCGGCAATCGGAAGATCCCGGGTTCGATTCCCAGGTGGTACTTCATTTTTTCATTTGTTGTTTTCTCTTTCTCGTCTTGCGCGGAATATCTCCTATACAAGCGTCGTTCTTTACTATATATATATATATATATATATATGTGAGGTTTGTTAAAAAAGTATCCGGAGTGATACGATTATAGACAGAATATGGTACTTACAGGGTTTGGGGCTTAATCTCACTCAAAGTACGCTCCTTCTGAAGCCACACACTTTCCCAACGATCCTGCCAATGATGAAAACATTTTTCGTAAGCACTTTTCGGAATGGCCAAAAGCTGCTCCGTCGAATTTCTTTTAATGGTCTCAAAAACCATCGAATCGGTGTCCTTTCAGAGTTTGTTTGAGCTTCGGAAACAAAAGAAAGTCGCATGGAACCATATCCGACGAATATGGAGGCGGCTGTACTTGAGGGGGTAGAGTTTTTGGTCAAAAATTGCTGGACAAGTTGCGACGAGTGAGATGGCGCGTTATCGTGATGAGGCATCCAGTCTTCTGACTCCCACTTCTGCGGCCGTTTCCTCCGAACTACTTCACGTAGATGTTTCAAAACTTCAATGTAAAATTCTTTGTTGATTGTTTGTCCCTGTGGAGCATATTCATGGTATACAACACCTTCGCAGTAAAAAAAAATAAGCAACATCAAGAAATCACCGGGAAACAAAATTCGTTTAACTTTATCGGCTCACCACAATGGACTGACGCTACACAATGAAGTGCAACCCTATCAGTCAACTTGTCTCGACATGCAGAAACATGTTTTGCACAGTCACAACTCCAAGCGTGATGAATAGGGCAGTCAAAAGTTGACCGAAAAAATTAAGAAAGTTGACCTTACGAATTGAAAAAATTGACTTATAAAGTTGCCTTTACTTTCAATAATAAAAACGATACTTTAATTACTTATTCTTGCTCTTCTACATCAGTTGACCGATTGTGGTAAATTATGAAGTATTTGCCGACATTTTCTGGCAAAAAATTGCGATCCTTACTTAATAATTTATTAAGCATGGAGAAAGATCTCTCTACAGCGGCAGTTGTTGGTTGACATTGCAAAAGCTGACCATAAACTGTTGGTGAGATTTCAGGTCTACTGAGGTTAATTATTTCACAAATACCATTTGTCTTGAGTCTTGTTTCAATGTATTGTTTGACTGAACACAAGTTGCGAAGTTGCAAGTTAACCAAAAAGATGCCAATTTTTAGTTATTTTAATTATTTATTCAAAAAAATTGACTTTATTTACCTCATTGCTATTTTTTGACCTAACAGGTAAAAGTTGACTTTTGGTTGACCTATTAACTTTGGTAATATACCCCCTACAGGTTTTTTATTTCATTTTCAGTCGTTTCAGCGAAAAGTGCCCCATAGGAAACAATTTGACTTTATTGACTTTTGACCGCCCAAGTGATGATGTTCTAAAAATAAGCACCTTGTCCGGATACCTTTTGAACAGGCCTCGTGTGTGTGTGTATATATATATATATATATTTTATTGAAGCTAAAATTAGCCATTTCCTCAAAAATTATTCGATCAAAATAAAATTTCGGAGGATGTTTACAACCAAATACGCTCTTCCGGCTCGTCGTCTTCAGGTATTCTTTACGGCCTCCCTAAAATACACAAACCAAACTTACCCATTAGACCTATCCTTTCTGCCTACACCACCTATAATTACCACCTAGCAAAATTCCTAATTCCCACCCTAACCCCGCTAAAGAAGAATGAATATTATGTCTCCAATTTCTACGAATTCGCCAAAGAAATACTGACGTTGAACAATTCAAACAGCCTCCATATGCACAGCTTTGACATAGTATCATCCTACACCAACGTACCAATTGAAGAAGCCTTCGGCATCTGCATCAACAATTTATTTTCTAACATTCGGAACACAGTCCTCAACCTAACAAAAGAAGAATTCACCAAACTGCTAACTCTTGCCGCTTCAGACACCCTACTCCTTTTTCAATAAACAACTTTACCAACAAACCGATTCACTAGCCATGGGATTCCCCCTAAGTCCCACACTAGCCAACATCTTTCTCTTTTACCACGAAAATAACTGGCTACTCCATTGCCCCACCCATTACAAACCACACCTCTAAAAAAGATACGTCGATGACATTTTTCTCCTCTTTCACAATGCTAACCACGCCCCTCTTTTTCTTAACTATCTCATTTCCCAGCATCAAACCATCAAGTTCACTAAAGAAGACGAATCCAACAATACCCTACCCTTTTTAGATATAACAATAACAAAACAAAATAATAAATTCAGCACTTCCATATATCGAAAACCTACATTTTCAGGCATAGGTACTAACTACTTAAGCCACATCCCTTCACGATATAAAATTAACAGCATTAAAATCTTAATCTACCGTGCTTATCAACTTTGTTCTTCCTACTTATCCTTCCACAACGAAATAGAATTCATTCACACACATAATGACGCTTATAAATATTCGTACAGAGAAATATTTCAGTTATATTCTTCCTTATCTTTTGTACCATGCTTAAGGTTGTTATGAAAAGTTTACCGTTCGTTTGGAAAAATGTAAGAAATAAAAAAGTTTGTTCAACTCCAAAATATAATGTGAAACATTAAAGAATGTGAGGAAAAAGAAGTTAAAATGCAAAAGTTTTCGTACATTTATTTATAAAATTATTTAATGCTGTTAATACTTTGTGTGTCCACCTTTTGCTTGAATGACTTCAATTATTCCTTTACCACAATGTAAATCCCTCATTTTGATGATCCTTGGTGTATTTTAAACGAGCTTCTTTGTGCGTTTTTCGTAGTAGAGGTTTTCTTCGTGTAACTCTTCCATGCAGACTATTCTTTCTGAATGCACGACGTACAGTAGAGGGATGGACATCGATCTTAGACAGTCTTAAAAGGCAGGTTAACACGGGGCGTGAATCAGAGTCGTGGGGCATGTATTCGTGGGCCACGACCAGTGTAAACAGGCAAATCGTTTAAATTTTCAGTCCTGGTTCGTGGCTTGTAGCAGAAAGTTGGTTGTAACTTCTCGATAGTATCCCTATAAAATGAGTGCTGACGTAAAATCTATCAAAGTAAACGTTTTGAAAATGAGTGAAAATTACATAATAAAGTTTTTGGAACTGTATGGTGAGCCGTGCTTATGGAATCCACAACATGAAAAATACAGAAACAGAGCTGCAAGAACAGCTGGAGCAGGAAATATTTCATCTGCAATGAATATTGAAGGGTTCGGATATGAATATGTTTTGCAGAAATTTAAAAACCCTCGGAAAATTCTACGTGGACTTCTGTTGAGTCAGTCTGTAAAATTACAACAGATACAAGGACTGGTGCTTAAAGAACAAATGGTTGTTCTGAACGACTCAGTACAGTTGTCACGACCTAGGAGTGCCAAAAATCGCAATGTAATTTCAGTTTTCTAACATTGCTTCCCTCATATTAGTCTTTCTTTTCTGAATACGAGGTAACACACCCTGAAGTAAATATTCAAACTGAGTGGCGCTCAATCTGAACATATTCCGAAACTCAGACGGATCCTCCTATCTCAATTCCCTACAGATATTTTTGTGAAGCTCCTGATTATCTTCGCCTAGATATCCAATATCTCTGTCATATGCGTCTCCTAATCCGTCGCATTTTGTTGCTAGAGGTGCTTCGGAGGAGTTCATATGCTATTATGCCACAAACAATGTTGCACGCATAGAACACCATTTTCCCACGATCGTAGTAAACGCCTTTCAATGTTCGGCAAATATCACTTGCAGTCATTCGTACATTCGCAGCAGCCATTCTTTCAGTTCGTACAGTCATCCGTCTTCCATGAAGATTCAAAGAGAAAATTCTAGACTTTGGAATTGCCAACAGTCTCTAATCAATAAACAGCCAACTACTGATAAAAAGTTTAAATTCTTCAAGCAAAATGTGGACACACAAAGTATTAAATAATTTTGTAAATAAATCTACGAAAACTTTTGCATTTTAACCAGTTTTTTTTTTTTTTTAATTTTCCTCAAATTCTTTGATGTTTTACATTATAAGTTATGTTGGGAGTTCAACTAATTTTATTTATTTTTTTTGGCTAAATTTTTCCAAACGAACAATAAACGTTTCATAACTATCCCATATATATGGTACAAAAGATAAGGACGAATATAACTGAAATATTTCTCTGTACGAATAATTATGAGCGCCACTATATATATATATATATATATATATATATATATATATATATATATATATATATATATATATATATATATATATTCGTTCACCCATAACAACGAAAAAAAAAACTCTCCCTTGAAGATGGAATGGATTACTGCAGTTCTTTTACTGTGGAATGCTTCAATCCTTTGGGATTTATCCTGCAGTGTCATTTAATGTCCTTAAAACACACTCTGTGCCTCATAGTTCAAGATTGGCAAACTTTCGAATTTCAAGACTTTATTGGCGCATTGGTTTACCTTGAACATAGTGTTTTCAATATATATATATATATATATATGTATATATATATATATATATTATATATATATATATATATATATATATATATATATATATATGACAATAATGATAATGATAAGCTTTATTGGCAGGATATAAATCCCATAAAATAGTATAATATTCTTGAAGGTAATAAAAGATAAAAGCAAAGAATAATAAATTTTAAAAACTGAAAGTTATGACTAAAATAAAAATTAAAATAAGACACGTACTCAAACAAGTAATAATAAAAACTACCCAAGGGTTAGACTACGAATAGAAAAAAAATGGAAATAAAAATAAAAAGTAAACATAGTGACAATACCAACATATATATATACAGTAGTAGAGGCCGGATGTTCAGGCAAAATGCCATAAATGCTTTTTTTGGCCATTTTTAGCATTTAGAGAAAAAAAAGTGCCTTTTTCGTCATAAAGTGCCTAATTTGCCTTTTTTTCCATTATTTTCTAGTATTATTCCATTACAGTCCCAAAATAGGCCTATTAGTTTCTGTTATATATATAACAGAAACTGAGCGTGCATAATAGTAAAAATAAATTTAAATTTAAATACTTTTCATTATTGTGTAGCGAACATTTTCAATACCTACTGTTTTGTTCACTATAATGGCGTTGTCATATGTATTATTTATAAGTGTATAATGTTATTATTCTATATTAATCTTTGTTTTTGAAAATGAAATCATCGTTATTATGGGTAACTAATATTTGCATTAGCTACTGTTTTGTTCACTAAGGGCGTTGTAATATGTATTATGCGTATATAAAGGTATTACTCGAGATTAAACGTTTTTTGAAAGCAAATTTATAAATGCTTTTTGGGGGGGTTTTACTGCCTATTTTGAATGTTTATTCTGCCTATTTGCCTGCCTTTTTTAAGGGTGTTTAGTGACTAAACATCCGGGCTCTAGTAATGATGATAATGATAATGACAATGATAATGCTGATTTGGCAGGAGACAGAGCCCATAAAATATAAAGGTACAGTATCTATCAGGGTAATCAACGACACAATTAATTATTATTAAACAATAAATTAAAAAACAAAAACAAAAGAAGACACGGTAATAAAGACAACAATAATACACGTAATAAAACGAGAAATAATAAAATTAGTAATAACAGCTTCATAAAAATAAAAGTACATGTAATGGAATGGCTAATGCAGGGCTTAAGTGGAGCTATAGACAAACACTTTCATACCAAGAGGTTCACAGTCTAGAAGACATAAAACAGGGCTGATGAATAGCTTGGACAATTGGATTGTCTGAGTTTTTGATTCTTTGCATTAGACTTCATTGAGTACGTCTTATTACCTCAGGGAGGCTCCGAACATTGCGGTTAGTGAGCATTTTAGAGGCTGAGCACTTTGTAGGGGTAACTTACGCAGCAGCAGTCTATAGGATCTGCTGTAAAGCAGACTGAGGGTACTGCAGGAGCCTTTTTTTATAATTAGCCAAGAATTGCTGCTCATATATATTAGTGCAGAAAGTCCAAAAAAGAGTGTCTTTAGCTTCGCTTGTACAGAATTTGAAGTTCCTTATAATCATGTTTGCCTTAGCACAGTAACTTCAATGTTGTTTCTTTATATCCGAGTCGTCACTGAAGGAGCTGGTGATAGTTTGACCCAGATACTTAAATTCTTGTACCTGCTTTATTGGTTCGTCACTCATTTTGAAAATAATATTAGCTGTTTGGTTTGAGCTTTTAGGATGGAATTGCATAACCTTAGTTTTAATAATATCAAAAGTAATGTCATGGTTCTGTGAATATGACTTACAAATTTTTATAAGATGATCCAGATCTTTCACCGAAGGGCTTAATACCATATCATTGGCATAGCCCAAGTTATTTATCCTCATGTCATCTATACAGCATCCCACTCTTGCCTCATTACGAGGAGCAATTAATCTATCAATATATATATATATATATATATATATATATATATATATATATATATATATATATATATATATATATATATCTCTCAAACAGTAAATAAGAGAGTAAGGAGCCTTGTCTAACTCCGCATGAGGAACCAAAACATTCGGACAATACATTGACCCATCTAACAGTAAAGGTTTGGTGTGTGTACCAAAATTTCAATAAATTTAAAACATATGATGGAACATTCCTGTCTTCTAATTTTTTAAACAGAATATTGTGATTCACTCCATTATATGCGTTGTTTATATAAAAAAAATCTATAAACAGTTGAATTACTGACAGTATATCTAAATGCAATCTATTTCAAAATATAAATACACAGGTCAGTTAAATGGAATCTTTTAAAACCAAACTGATTAGGAGATGTCCATAAAAATCATTTAGTCGTCGTAGCAAAAGTTTCCCGAGTAATTTTGAGAAGCAGAAGGCAATAGCAGTTGGTTTGTAGTTATCGCTGAACAGAACTTTCCCGTATTTTTTTTTTTTGATAAGGGGTGTGATAAACCCTCATAATCTCTGAAGGAATATAACTGTGAGCAAGTATGGCTGAGAACAGTAATGAAATAAGAAGACTGATCATATCATTAGCATACTTTAAATGCTCATTCGACAAGTCATCTATCCCTGGTGAAGCACTTCATATATATGTATACAAAGGGTGTTTAATAACATGAACATGTGGGATGCACTTTCAGGATGGATTCAGGACCTGAAAACAATGAAAAAAGTCTATATAAACATATGCCTGAAATCGCTTTGTTTTCGAGTTACAGCCCGTTATGTGTTCCAGAAAGTATCCGCCTTACCTTTGAAGTGCTCAAAATGACCGCCTTGCGCTTGAATACACGCCTGAACACGTCTCGTCAAAGACTGCCTGACGCCTTCACACATGCGAAGCATTTCAACGTTGCCAATTGGTGTCACGCAAACGATGGATATCAGACGACCCCCACAGGTAAAAATAGAGTGGATTCAGGTCCGGGGAGGAAGCAGGCCACGCAATGGGTCCTCCACGGCCCATCCATTTATCAGGGAAATGGTTATCCAAATAGTCTCTGGCTACTTGACTAAAATGAGACGGAGCGTCGTCATGCATAAACCACATACAACGTCGGACACCAAGAGGAACTTCATCTAGTAAATCGCTTAAATCATTCCTTAAAAAATTGGAATAGGATTCTCCTGTTAATCTTCCAGGCAAAACAAAAGGACCGATTAAGTTGTCGGCAATAAGTCCTGCCCATACATTAATACTAAATTGTTATTGGTCCTTGACTGGATGATGGCATGTGGATTCTCTTCGGCCCAGTGATGAGTGTTGTGAAAATTGATCACGCCATTTCTTGTGAAGGCAGTCCCCTCATCAGAAAACAACACGAAGGATAGAAAAAGAGGATCGCTAGCGCGGTTGAAGGCACCAAGTACAAAAAGCATCTCGTGGTGGGAAATCAGCTTCAGTAAGGCCTTGTACTCTCTGAATGTGATATGGGTAAAGCTGTTGTTCCCGTAAAATTCTCCACACAGTTGTGCATCTTACACCCTCTGCTGCCGCTATCCTTCGGGTGCTGACACCAGGATGTTCCTCCACGCGATTCAGGACCCGCTCCTCCAACTCAACAGTTCTGGCGCTGATTGGTTTACCACCATCTGAAACTCACTTGTTGAATGATCCTGTATCACCAAGACGCTCGTCTATTCTCTGAAAGGTCTTCTTATCTGGCAGACGGCGATTCGGAAACCTTTCCGCATACAGGCGTCTTGCTGCGGCCGCATTACACTCGGCAAGTCCATATATGAGATGCATGTCTGCCAGTTCTCTGTTTGAATAAACCTCCATTCTCACTTCAAATGCACACTATCACTGAATAGCACAAAATATTTTAGTTTTTTTTCACTGGACTGCACTTTTTCACGGTAAAGTGTTACGAATACAAACAGTGAAACACCGCGATGCACCTCTGACTGACTGATGGCTCTACACTCAACGATATTGACACATGTCACAGAGTGTACGAAACATTACAATCGCAAGGCCATACATGAAATAAGTCTCGTACACACTCACAAACATTGTCGGCAAGCAGTGTTTGTAAACAGTTTACGGAAAGAATTGCTGGAACACAAAACGGGCTGTAACTCGGAAATAAAGCGATTTCGGGCAAATGTTTATATGAAATTTTTTCATTGTTTTCAGGTCCTGAATCCATCCTGAAAGTGCGTCCCACATGTTATGAAACACTCTGTATATATATATATATATATATATATATATATATATATATATATATATATAATATATATATATATATATATATATATATATGGGATGAATGTTCACTAACCGCAATGTTCGGAGCCTCCCTGATGTTCTAATTTTCCTTACGAGGCGTACTTCTGAATACACGAAAGGGCTCGGAATCATTTTTCTTTTTCCTTGTGGGTTTGCATTTTATATATATATATATATATATATATATATATATATATGCACACTCGTATATGAGGAGGAGATTGCAGACATCAATCGACCAGAGAAGTACTCCGGGGGGGGGGGAGACGTTAGGTAGGAGAAAAGGAGTGCTGGAACTCCCGTTTCTCCTATCACTGTCCTCCTTAGCTGATTTTTTCCGTGTCTCATCTACCCTGTGGGCACTCCAGCATGCTCTCAAATACACACTTCTCCCTCTTTGCCTCACTACACAAACATGCCTCTTACACATTTCAAAATTTATTAAAAAAAAAATTGCAACGTTCTATGGAAGGGGCCTTTTTTTTTAGGGCGCTCGCCCTTAGCCCCTCCTTCCTATATATATATATATATATATATATAGGTAATCTGATTTTTTAAGAAAAGCAAACCTCAAATATGAACAATATTTGCATGGATTCCATCATATTCACCAATAGGTTTAAACTTGAAGGTTTGCTACGTTACATACAAGTTCGGACTTTCGTATATTGCTAAACCTCATCCCTGATGAGGTTTAGCAATATAAGAAAGCCATGGAATAATTTTATTATTTCCCTGTGGGTGTGTAGCATGTATTTATTTCACGTGTTTTACTGTTAAATTTTTTCCATATTCCACACACACACACACACACATATATATATATATAATATAACCTTTGGTTAGCTTCCGCCCGAATTGTTCATTCTGACGAAGGTCAAGCTTTTCACTCCACCTTAGACCTACAGTTTAACGTGAAATCCGAACCACGCCCCATCAGCATCCCAGCGTCGTAACCACTAGACCACCTAGGGTACCCATTTATTTACCAACCACTTCCTTTATTGTGTGGAAGGATGAACAGCTGGGTTTTGCTGCGCGCCGGCTGCCGTCGGGTTTCGAACCTGGGGCCGATGGATTCGTAGTCAGCGACGCTAACCACTACACCACCGAGGAGCATTATATATATATATATATATATTGTGTGTGTGTGTGTGTGTGTGTGTGTTGTCTGTATGTAATCAAAATCCATAGTACAAATTAGGCCCAACGGTACATTTTTAATTTAAAAAAAATTAAAACTAGCAAATCATTGTTTTCTCCATCTTTACTATTCTTTGGCAATTACAGTGTACGATTAAAGTAATACGGGATCTAATAGGGTATTGTGCAAAGGTTTTATTGAAATACTAACTTTTAAATTATGTATAACGAACCAAGTAAAGGAAATAAATCCACAAAATATTACAGGTTGCATTGATTATTGCATATTCATCTCGACAGTTTCCTTTAACAAGCAAAGATTCTCTATCGTTCTTGAAGTTGATGAGGCTCGTCGCACCCTATCCAATGCACTTGCCACAAAAACAAAAACTCTCTCTGTATCTACTTTAGAAAGAGGAACAACCAAAAATGTCCTTGTTAATAGGATTAACTTATGAAACTGCTTTTCTTGTTCCCACCACTAGACCAACGAACTTGCAGAACTTTTCAATCTTTCAGTTTGTAGATACTAGTCAGCTTCCAGTTCATTTGTTGATCCTGTTTTTCCACAATTATTCCAAATTCAGAGTCTACTGTGGCCATAGCTTGAAGGACAATGCTCTTAGCATGTTCATTCGATGGCAGCTGCAGTAATTATATTTCTTTTCATGAAATCGAATCCGTATCCAAATCCACACAAAATTTCTTAAATCCGAATCCATAGGAAAATTATCGAATCTGAATCCAATCTAAAATGACCTTCAAATCCGGAATTGGATTCGGCCACCACTGATTCAGAGATAACTATTGAATTTTCAACTCAGTAAGTCTGAACCTTATTAAACATTTGATTATACATTCTACGTCTCATTTTAGTAGCATTTCAAATGTAAAATTCAGTGTACAGTTTCGGAAAAAAGTTCGCCTAGAAAATTTTCAAAAACCTAAAAAAAATGCTAATTCGTAATATTCTGTTTTTCTGTGGCTGTTTTTATTGGTTTTAGACAAGCGTTAAAAACAAAATGCAGTCGTTACTGATCAGTAATTTTTCATGTCTTTTACAAATTTTGTTTCGAGGCGAACTTTATTCCCAAACTGCAGACTTATTATTATTTTTATTATACGTTTCAGTGAAACGTATAATAATTCATGCACTTTCATTAGCAGTTTCGCGATACGTTTCAAATAAAAATTATAATTAAAATTAGTAAATTGGAACTCAAAAAGTAAGATAAAATTTCTAATAGGTTTTACAGTGCTTCCATGCCCGTGTTTTTTTGGGGGCACCCCTTCGGAAATACCGAGATTTTATACTCTTCAGATAAGTGGATCACAGCAACAGTAGTCTTTCTCTCTCAATGCGTCTCTTGGTAAGGGGAACAGATACCACATGACCAATGGCAAAATGAGCGTAAATGAGTTAGGGGGTGGGAAGATAAAATTTTCGTAACTTACCCCCTACGCTACAGTAACTTCTTAGATAGACTTATTAAGTAGATAAAAAAGGATTATACTATATTCTTTATGCACGCACACACACGCACGCGCGCGCGCACACACACGCACGCGCGCGCACACACACACACGTGTGTTTTTTTGGGGCACATCTCCACATAAGCGAAGTACCGACTTTTTTAAATCCATCTATCTAAAAAAAATAATTAACCAAACCTAATTTAACCTAACCACAGTGCCATCGAACAGAAAAAGGCGTGATAAACTCGAAGTGTTTTCTATTGAGTCATTAAATAGGAAAGTACCGCTGCTTTAGCCTAGTCTAATCTAACCAAACCTAATCACGACCAACAACATTTTTTTTTTTCAGTCAATGAAATTTTTTAGATTTTTTATATAAATTCCTTAATGTTCCGAGGTACCAAAAGGGTTACTTCACAAAAAAATTACCTCACCACATTTGTGAATTATCTCACACTCGACCTCAATTATACCCATTTGTCTACGCGCGCACACACACACACACACACACACACAAAATATATATATATATATATATTATATATATATATATATACTGTTGTTTTGAATTCCTTCAAAACAGATTTAGATAAGAAGGGTAGAACGCTAAATCTTTGGTAAACTTGTATGCTACTTTATTAACTTTTAATTTTCATTTTATTTTTATATACATCGAAACTTAACCAAAAAAGGCAGTGTGTTAAAACCCGGGCAGATTTCCAGTATAAATTTGTATTTTTATAATTCATTTGATCTTGTGCTAAAAATCGATATTTTTTCCTTACAAATCTGTATGCCTCTCTGATAATCCTTTAATTTTTATTTTTACTTCTCCGTTTATTGCATATATATATATATATATATATATATATATATATATATATATATATAGATATGTATGTATGTATGTATGTATATATATATAATATATATATATATATATATGTGTATGTATATATATATATATATATATTATTTATTTTTTTTCTTTTTTTTTTCTTTCTGTAACCTATATATAGGCTGTACCCCTTTTATGTACTTCAGTGTTCCTGAGGATGTCATTAGACGAAAGCGCTTGAGCACCATTTTGTGTTTCCTTTCCTTCGTGGTTTATTCATCATATATACAGGGCGTCCCAAAAAAATGTATACACACTTTAACAGCTGATAGCTCAATTGATGTTTCTTTCTTTCCAAGTTAAACCCATTAGAATTAATAATGGCAGTCAGACTAAGCTTTGAACAAAGGAAATTCATTCTATAATGCTACTGGAAGTGTGAAAACGCAGTTGAAGTGCAAAGACAGTTTAGGAGGGAGTTTCAAACAGATCCACCAACGCGACTTACCATCACTCGAATTAGAGATAAGTTTGAAGCCGATGGAACTATTCAGAATGTCCACAAGAAGCGTTCCGGAAGACCACGGACATCGACAAGCCCCACAAAGCAAGAAAGTACTGGAAACGTATCACCAAAGTCCAAGAAAATCTGTGCGGCAAGCGAGTCGTGAGGTAGGAATTTCAGAATCGTCTGTCCAACGCATTTTGAAGCGCTGTCAATGGAAAAGTTACATTCCAAGATTAGTCCATGCTATTAATGAAGATGATCCGGACCGAAGAGTGGAGTATTGCGAGTGGTACTTGGCACGATGTGGATGTGGATTGGACGAAGGGGTTTCGTAGAATACCCTCCGCGTTCACCAGACCTCACACCACTAGACTTTTTTTATGGGGATACTTAAAAGACAAAGTCTACGCTATAAAACCTGCAACAGTCGCTGAATTGAGAGCAGCCATTGAACGAGAATGCACACAAATACCAAACGAAATGTTTCGTGATGTTTGCGATTCCATTGCTTCGCGTTATCAGCAATGCCTGGACCAGAACGGACGTCAGTTTGAAAACAGGCGTTGACAAAACAATTAAATAATGTCTGTAGATTCTATTACATTTTGAAAATGAAATGTATTTTAATAAACACTGCCTTTATAATTATTTAAAGTGTGTATACATTTTTTTGGGACGCTCTGTATATATATATATATATATATATATATATATATATATATACACACACACACACACATATATATATATATATATATATATATATATATATATATATAACCATATTAATAGGGTCTGAGGAGTGGGAAACATGCGTGCCTCTGCTTTGTCTCTTTCCTGGGCCTCATGCAGTCTCATCTTTCCCGTAAGATGGCATTCGCATTCCGTCTTTGGCATCTGTTGCCAAGTTTTAGATGGGATGTTTTTTTGCCTGTGGCGTTTTTGCCCAACTGCATAAACATTTTGTTTTTATCAAAAGCTCGGTTGAGCCCGGGTATCCTTTCCTTTACTACTCCCGTTCCCCTTTCACTTCCTACACCTTATATGCTTTTCTCTTACAATCTCAGTGTATATACATATACACACACACACACACACACACTATATATATATATATATATATATATATATATAGATATATATATATATATGTATGTATATGAGAGAGAGAGAGAGAGAGAGAGAGAGAGATCATGCATGAACATGCACGATTTTTCATAATGAAAATATCGGTCACAACCGAATACATTACTGTTATAACAATCTGCGCAACTACATATAAAAACGTACTTAAAAATGCCCCGCCCCCCTCCCAAACAAGCACATGAAAACAAACCAAAACAACAGCAGTTTGCAAACTGTAAAGAAAACCAAAACAATAGCGGTATGACAGAAAAAACATCAAAGAAACAAGAAAACAAAAGAGAACCAAAATGAATAAAAACGTACTTAAAAATGCCCTTCCCCCCTCCCAAACAAGCACATGAAAACAAACCAAAACAACAGCAGTTTGCAAACTGTAAAGAAAACCAAAACAATAGCGGTATGACAAAGAAAAAACATCAAAGAAACAAGAAAACAAAAGAAGAGAACCAAAATGAATAAAAACGTACTTAAAAATGCCCTCCCCCCTCCCAAACAAGCACATGGAAACAAACCAAAACAACAGCAGTTTGCAAACTGTAAAGAAAACCAAAACAATATCGGTATGACAAAGAAAAAACATCAAAGAAACAAGAAAACAAAAGAAGAGAACCAAAATGAATAAAATCTGAAGTCCCAATGGTCGAAGAGTACGTTTTCAATTTGCTCGCTAATCTTGCGTTAATTCGAGAGATGGGACACTGCATTCGAGGTCAGACGGAGATAAGAGCGGACGAATGAATGGTGCTGGTCGTTTTCGGTCGTCTGTGATCGTCACCGGTCGTCACTGGTCGTCTCCAGTCGTCCCTGGTCGTCTTTGTTGTTCGTTCGATGTCTCTAAATGGCAGAAAGGGAAGATCTACAAGGTCTCTGAACGGCCCTGAAGAGACCTTCAATCCGAGTGAAATGAAAAAGGAGAGAAAAATTAGTCTAAAAGCATAAAATAACTAAAATAACGTTTTTAAAATTAAATAAATATATAAATAAATATATAAATAAATAAAAGATTTAGGTAAAAAAAAAGTATATATTCTGGAAAGAGTTGGGGTCGTCTCCCCCTAAAAAAATATTCATTATATTTGAATAACGAGACCTTGAAATTAAAAAAAACAAAAAACGAAAGAAACGAACACAAAAAGAAACTTGCCTTTTTAAAAACATTCCAAAAGGGGATAAGAAAGAAGACCCCAAAACATTTGCATTATCGAAAAAGGAATGGTATGCGAAACAGGTTACACTCAAACCGAAACAGGTTATAATTAGGTACGAAAAACAAACGACATTTATCCCTAGAAAATGACAAAAAAAAAAAGTCTCTGACGAAACGAGTGACAGACCATAAAGACAGGCAGAAAATCAATAGAGAAAAGGAAAGAAATAGACGGAGAAGTAGACAGAACTCGAAGGAATGTAGGAAATGCGTTCTTAAAGTCTAAAATAGATCTAATTGATTAAAAGCGGCATTTATATTGACTTTATTTT
>JAJOZX010003129.1:225000-312500 GCA_023014485.1 Bathynomus jamesi
AGCGGTGTTACGACAGCTGATTGGTACGCAAATTTAACATATTCCACCCAGTTACAATGACAACCAACCAGAAAACTTACGAACCGCCTATTAGTCTTTTGGGGGTAGTGCTTGGGAATCATGCATATAAAAGTTTTTTCAGCTGGAACTCACAGCAGTTATTTTCACCAGTGAATAAACAAACACATTCCCTTCGTCATGAGTCATTCAGAACTTTACAGTTTACCGGCTTTATATGAAGTGGAGACTGCCGCAGTGTCTACAATTAATCTTTTAACACAACCGATCGGGACGGATTATTTCCAACGCAAACCGTTGATAATATTTGCAGTGACGCTCCTTACGATCCGGTGCAAGGGATTGCAGTTGAAATCTAAGTATAAAAATTTATGTATCTGTATTTCTATTTTTTGTGGCCTATATTTTGTCGCGAACTTATTTATTTCAGTGCTCCTGAACAAGTCATTAGACGAATGCTCTTGAGTACCGTTCTGTGTTTCGATTATTTCATCATATATATATATATATATATATATATATATATATATATATATATATATATATATATATATGGAGGGTTGTAGTAATTTATTTTCATCTCATTACATTTTATTGTAAAATGATTTATCAAAATAGCAGATATCCTCAATTTTTTATTATAGATTAGTTTGCATAAGTAATTAATAATTAATATTATGGTGAAGTCCTGTTTTGATATGGCTACAGTTCCGTATTGCCCCCATTTTTTATTAAAAAATAGTTTCGTATATATATTTTATTAAAAAATTGGTGCTTTTTGTTAGTAAAAAACAACCATGGTTTTCTACTTATAAAAATATTCAATATGGTGAGAAAATATTGGTTTGTAATAAATTTAAAAAAGTGCACTTAACTTTTTTATCCTTTACATTAGACCTTATGGCTCCGGCTACCCAGGCAAGGTGGGCACATGTTATTACATTATCATTTGTATAAATTAGGTCTCGCGGGTACGGGGGCGGAGCCCCCGTAAAGATCACGCATCACAAATTGATCAGTATAGGGTTTTACATTTTTTTTTTTTGCGGCCAAACTACTTTATCCCCCACCAGTGCGACATTTTGTATCAAAATAATTGATAATCCTAATATTCAATAAAATCATATTTTGCATCGGGGGCAATACGGAACTGGCCCATTTGATATTTCTATTCATCAAAAATCGTTGATTTTTTTAAACTTATAACAATTAAGACTCCTTTGCAAGTTTTAAAAACTATAAAATTCCATAATAAATTCATTTGAAATGTGGTTATTCAGCATTTTCTCTTAAAGGATCACAAACTTCTCTGAGCGATTCGAAGATATTTGATACTTTACAGTGTAACTATTTTCATATATATATATATATATATATATATATATATATATATATATATATTAATGTAAAGAACGACGATTGTGTAGAAGAGCGTTCCGCACAAGATGAGGAGGGAGAACGAGCAAATGAAAAATGAGGTACCTCCCAGGAATCGAACCCGGGATCATCCAATTGCCGGTCGGATATGCTAAACACTGACCCAAGGACTCCGATTAGTCAATGTAGGAGAATTACAAGTATTGACTTATCGGGGTCTTTGGTGCAGTGGTTAGCATATCCGACCGGCAATTGGATGATCCCGGGTTCGGTTCTTGGGAGGTACCTCATTTTTCATTTGCTCGTTCTCCCTCATCTCATGCGGAACGCTTTTCTACACAAGCGTCGTTCTTTACATTAATTATACTGTGTTTGCAGTTAAAGTGTATATATATATATATATATATATATATATATACACTCTGCATATGTTTTTTATGAAAAGCAAATGGGATTTTATTTAAAAAGATTCAGAAAAATTTATGAACTAATCAAATTAATTTTAAATTATCCTTTCTCTTTAAAGGTCCGATGAGGGATTGACTCGTGTTATACAATCTTTTCGTGATAGCAATGAAGAAACGCATGTCGTGGACCTGAATACGGAGGTAGAAGTTTTACCGCGCATTCAACCCAGCGAGTGCCACATCATCAGCGAAATAATGTAAGCTTTTTTCTTTTTCTTATGTTTCGGGTAAGAGCTTTTTTTTCTTTTACACGTGTTTCGGGTAAGAAGAAACCTCAATGTATTTTCATCAATTTATTAAATGATAGAAATCATGTTTTACAAAATAGTACAACTTTATATAACCATCTTAAATTAGCTACAGAATTAGTTTCCATTACATTTTAAATAAGCTACAGAATACACAAACTAACATTATTGGAGACAACATTGATTCAAATATTCATTTTATATATAAGAGCAAAATATACAACAGATCGAGTGCGCACAAACGGGTACTTTTTTTATCTGTCTGCATATCATTTGATCATTCCGCTCAGTGACACGGGTCGAATAATTTTAAAAAAATTATAAATTCCTTACCACGTGATATGTGCATGAGAATTGAAAGGCAATATATACCACATACGTTACTAAAGTAGCCCTGGAATCGATAGGGATTCTATACAATTTCGGGACTGTTCGAGGAATTTTACAATAATAACGTCATTCCATGGATGTGCCCAGAGTGAATTAAAATAGTACAAGCGGTCTCTATTTTTAAAATAGATAGCTATCCAATGAATCCCTTTACTACCATTAACATCGGTATTCACAATAAGACTACCGCAATCTTTCGTAGCTGGCAATTTCAATGTTTCATTCTTCGCATACACACCGACAAATTTGGTACGTGTGATTCGTTCACGATTCATTACTCTCTGAAGTGTATTCGCGTCCATCTTAAGTCAGTGACAACGCCGCTAAATCTGTCAACTTCTATTAGGGCTTGTGACTCGAGGTATACTAGTACACTGATAGTCTGTCGGCTTGGCGAATTCCAATCTGACTGAGATGTTTCCACTCTGTTGTGGACTTGTGTATTTACACTAGCAGATAAGTCAGGTGTGATGTCAAACGGATAAAGGTTAAATTGATCGATGAATTCTTTCTGCGTTACACCAATCCCGAGCTCATCACAAGCACCTGCAATATGGGCCAGATTACTATATGCTCTCGCGCAAAGCGGGAACACAGCGTCTGATGAATAATCCGTATCCATTGCCACGCCCAACGCAACGCCATTGACGTAGTTATATTTTTAAGGCCGAAATTGTCGAATTCCAATTCCAATTAATATCCAATTAATATCCTTTTAGGTAGAACTCCCAGGGCGATGTTTTCTATCTGTTTCGATGCCAACCCTGTTGGTACCGTGTATAGTTTGATCTGTACTCTGTTAATTGGGTATTTTACTGTTGCATGTAGTAAATTTTTCTCAATATCTATTTGTTTAGGCGAACTTAATTTCACACGGCGTACGCGAAGGTATGTTTCCATAATATGAATCACAACGGGCTTTACACCCTCTTTTTGATCAGCACCCAGATTTAAACATCTTAGGATTCGTGCGGGTGAGCTTTATTTTCATATCCACCCCATTCATAAGCAACTTCTCCTGGAATGTGAAGGCTGTATGCAGGCGTCCAAAACACTATCTTTTTAGAATTTTTAAATTTGTCCTTTATACTACTTTCGCCTTTAGTCTGATAATAGCCCTCGGCATTTAAAAATGTATCCTTCGCTTCTTTGGAAAAGTTCAGCACATTCTCCATATAGGCTCGTAGGTGATAGTACCCCGTTCCTATCGATATGTTGACCTGATTTAAATATACATCACACTGACTGAATATGGAGTGCAGAAAGTTTGTTTCAGGGTATACAGCATATTTGTCATCGCAGTCCGTTCCATCAGAATAGGCTATACGTAGTTTAGTGTACATGTGCACACAGGTTGGGTCAAAAAAGTAAGGGACTGAGCTGGGTATCACGAATTCTATTGGAGCGCTCGGGGAACTAATTGTTTAACGGGTTAATTGTAATAAAGTCAATGTGCTCAATAGAAACTTGAGTTGGGGGCATGTCAAAGAGGGAGAGCTCCGATTTACAACATTGTAAACTACACGGATGGATGAAGCGTGACATGACGAGTCAGAAATAGTACCACTTCTCTCGACAAGTAGTAAACAGTCTATGATTCATGAGAGCAATGTCCTTAGCTTATATCAGTCAAAAAAATGGTCAACCATAGGTTTCATTCGCTTAGAACACTTCTTTTTTGATGTCCTTTTACGTTTAACGCGACGTGCTGGTAATCCCTTCTTCCGGACAGCCCTCTTCTTCTTCCCACCACCACGCATTTTTCTCTTTGCATCTTTGATGATTTCGTCCCGTGTACGCTTTAAGTGTTTTTTTTAGACCTTTAGGTTTAGCCCAAGCCATTATGTCTTCTGCCGTGTTAAAACCTGATTGTAGCGCTTTTTTCCCCGAGATATCTGGCATCCCTCTTCAGCAAGGGGACAACCGTACGTAGTATGATTAAAAAAATGGATCCAAGTCCACTACCACGCTGGTATCTCACACCTCAATAGACTGTGAAAGGCTTTCTGTCCATTGTAACTCAGTGCGTCGAAAGTGCAGCTTCACTGTTAAGCTCCCATCACCGAATGGGAAAATTTTTCCCTCAATCGTTTTTATATATATTGAGATACTGGTTATTAGATTAGTCGCGACATTCACATAATGGGGCCTGTCATATGTAAGCCTCAAGCTCTTCCCTCTATGGTTGGGAATGTGAGAAAATCGCAGCAGGCGTGCCTGGGTATCCCCAACAAACTGGTGCTCCACTATATTGCTGTAAATATAGCACATGTCTAGGGGTGTATAGCCAGCAACCAATTTCTCCAATTTCATCTGATACATTAGGCTGGGCAAGTCATGTTGTACCTCGTGAAAGGTATCTATTTGGAAGGCTGATCGATATCGTCATTCGGTTATAATTTTGAACAGCCGTTTGTCTTTAATATTTCTGTTCGCCTGTGATTTTAGGATTAGAGTATGTGCAGGGTTTTCTTTGTTTACGATCTCGTATACTACGTCAACCGTAAGATTTTAGTTTTTTAAACTTACGTTTAAGTCTCTCACAACATCCTCAGCCGCACCATAACGGCCTGGACCTATGTTACGACCGTACTGTAATACCGTGCATCCCCAATCCGGGCGATACGTATGGTTCCATCCCGAGTTACCTGGGCTTTTTCACACTCATCAAGGTCTCTAAGAACCGTAAATATGAGTTCTTTATAATCAATATTTAAAAAGAGGGTGTCCAGCTGAATTTCGCATATACCCACCTCATACGAATCACGACCCAATTCGATGGGGCTATGGAGTTATGTTAAAAAGTTGGCCAGGTGTTGTTAGGATGTACAGAGGGAGAGAGGACGGTAGTGTGACGTAGAAATGGTTAGGCCATGTTGCATACTATTTAAGCTTCATTATTGCATCAGCTTTTATATAGGTGTTGAAGCTTTCTGGGTACCCTATTTCACCAGGTACATTTTCTCTTTCCTGAACCTTTGCTTCCTAAAATTTTTCAATTTTAAACACATTTTTTCCTAAATTAAATATCACTTTTTGCAACTCCTCGCGGTAAAAGCCTCCTGCGATTTCTTCCCCATTCAAATCTTCAACGTAATACAATATTATCTCGCCTTTAGGTCTCATAGCCCTAACTTTAAAACTCTCACGTGTCCAACCTTGCTCAAATTCCTTCGCGAACTTATTTCCCGAACGCGACAGCCTTACATAATCATTGATTTTGAAACACGCAGAGTGTGGCGTTGTTATACGAATATCTCTTTTCACATCAGGCTCTGTGCGCGTACCTCTTTCTAAAATCTCGTTAGGTGTTGTCCCAATCGTGCGATGGTGTGAGCGGTTGTATGATGAGGCCAATGATTCCAGAATGTCTATATATCTGTATGTGTTTTTATGTGTAAAATAGCGGTGCATGCGTTCCTTTATGGTACGTTGAACTCTTTCAGCTAAAGAGGCCTTATGTATAGAATTGGTAGTGTAGTAGCTGATATTAAACTCTGTCAACATGTTCTGAAAAGCTCGGCCTATAAATTCTTTCCCCATATCCGTACAAAAATAGCCAGGAACCCTGTTTTCTTTCAACATCAACGTTTTGGTGGCTTTAGCAACTGTTTCAGGCGATTTATTTTTCAGAGGAATTAGCCACAGATATCTAGAGAATACATCTATTATGAATAGGATGTAGCGGTAACCATCGTTATACACTGAATATCTTTGCATGTCTGTTAAATCTGCTTGCCAAATAGAATCACTCGATGCCGCTGTTGTCTTGGCTGTTTTAAACCTTTTTCTCACAGGCTTATGAAGTGTATAAGCATCCTGCTCCCGCAAAAACCTCTCATCTTTTTTCCCTACTCCGTAGGAGGCTGGGCTAGAAATGTCATAATAACGTCTTCTTAATATGTTAGCCATTTGCATATTTTAGAGGTACGTGGATAGGGTTGATCGTTTTTGTTGTTTGGGCTCTTCTTTCTTCTCTTCAGAGGTGCTACCGCTGGGGGTGATGGCGTTCTCAGTTGTGGCATGTTCCAAGTCTTTTAACCTGTTCAGATTTCCTATCAATGTTTTGGGGACATTTATTTGCTGTAGTCTTGCTTTAATATGCTTCCATCCTGATGGTGAGGGCCTTTCCACTTTCTCACCAGATCATGGACGATGTCTACGATATTCGATCCCTGTATCATTGCTCTTTCCACAATGATTTCACTTGTATCGGTCCACTGTCTGTTGGGATCCTCATTCAATAGATTATAAAGACTTAAACCTTTATTCCTCAATGTATGTGGGAGGGTGCTTTTTAATACATGCTCGATATGTTTTAGGGCCGACCCGTTATTCTTTGGTTGGTCAGCTCTATCGTCGGATACAGGTCCTATGTCGCCATGCTCATCGTTGTCCGTGCTGTGCATAATAACCACGGGGATTTCTGTCGGATTCTTATAATTTTCGTACTCGTGAAGAAATTTTTGCAGAGCTTCTTGGTATAAAATTCTTTTCTCATCAGGTGTTTTTTCACTGTTTAATAGGGCTAGCAACTCGCTTTCCATTCTTTTAAGCCTGCTTTTACGATGTTCTAGAACCGTGTCTGGACCCTTTGAACTTTGCAGTGAAGCATACACCTCGTGTGGAATCACTATCACTTCATTATATTAATCTAGTCAGTAAAGGGCCCAAAACTGAAAATAAGATGAGGAGGAATGACCCTCCTCTTTGTACAATAATTCGTTTTTTCTTCCCCACAGTCTGACTTTTACGAGCGAGTGTACGTATTATATTCTTGTAACGGCGTAGGCGAGCCTTCTGAAGGGGTTTCATTGATACATTGCAATTTATAACGTTAAGACAGATTTCACAGATGCATTTTGAAAAGTCGGAGTCGATATTTTTAGCAAACATCTGTTGTATTGCCTGGGGCAGTCGATGATAGATTTTTATTAATTCATGGTATTTCTTTAGCCTTTGTCATTCTGGAATATACACCATTTCAGGCTCGTTTGGAAATATATTCGTTCTTAGAAGCACCCTAAACGTGTTTCGCGGATGAAGGTCACAAGGCAAATATCCGTAACGTTGACTTGTAGCTTCTTTATAAACTTCCAAACACTCCTTACGCTGACTCGGGAACATTTGATTGGCTCATACCCCAATTTGTGTCACATCTCTACGTTGCGCGAATAAAACTAGATACTGTGTATTTAACGAAACATCGCGCATGTATCTATATTTGAAAAATAGATTCTGATTGATGAAGAACACGCTTATGTTAAGATGGTGGGAAAACACTGTAAATGTCTCGGCAAACGTTTTATCCATTTCCAACATGAGATCGTCAATTACAATGACTGTATGTTCATTTCCCTTTAACGAATTAACGTCATATACACCTTTGTGGAACAAAATATCAACTTGGCACTCGTTGAACACTGATTGATACGTCGAATAGCACCATATAACTTTATGCACAAATTTTTAGAACATCTCTCCCTTTCCTTTAATGATTTTAAGCATAAACACAGTTTTACCACATCCTGAAGGGCCAGATATAATACATGTGGATGGGCTCGTGAACCTGAATTTTTCTACAGGATCCATCTCTAACACGTCACACTCCTAAGTGGGTCATTTACAAAATATAATAAAAATTTAAGTGGTGCTCCTTATATTCTAGTCTTGTTTTTCCTCTTCTTCCACAGAACCGTGAATGACGATGAGGTACAGCATCATGTCCCCATCATCGATATTACAGACGACCCCGATGACAGTTTAGTTGTCGCAGACTCCATCCCCGCTGACGAGCACACACCAGCGACACCTGTAACACCATAACGCACCAGTTCAAAGCGGAGGCATGATGAAAAGCCTTCCACGTCAGTATAAAGCGTGCCAGGAGTACGCCAGTTGTTAGACCCCCAGTAATAGAGCCCCAACCCTCTATGTCTTACGACACAACCCCCACAATAGTACCTTCCTCAAATAAAAATGTACCCCCTTATTCCTGTTTAATTCCGGGTACATCCTCCACAACAGCAGCAGCAGCTTCTCGTGCTGTAGAGGAAGGTATAACATTCGAGTTGGTGCGCACCGCCACCCCCACCCCAGCCCTGACTAGAAATCGGTATATAGTCAGGGTTGACCCAAGATCCATGTATAGCAATGGTGTTGAACACGGACTACGGCGCGTAGTTGAACGTATTGTGGAGTTTGCCCTTCAGAACCGCGACGAAAGTGAAGTCAGGACGAGGCTGTCCTTCGGGTTCGGTTCAGATGACGGGGATGTAGATGATTTTTGGGTAGTAATACCATTCAGACGCTTGGCAGTTGTAGATATAGAGTCTATATTAGGCCGTATAATGCAGGCCTCTCAAAGTAGTACAGCCTTCAATATGGACAACTTCATGGTAGATATTGACCGTGTGTTCCGTGTTGCGGGTCATAGTGCTACACCTTATGCTTTTAACTTCAATTCTCAGGCTATTTACAGGCGGCATATAAACGCCGATCGTGGTTGCGGCTTATAACACTAGTCTTGGCCCGTATGTTTACTGTACTAAGTACACGGACGCAAAAAATTTGGTTGCCTACGGTTGTGCAGCGTGCCCATAAAACTGGCTTCAGATTGCAAGCTTGAGTTTGAGTAATATGGGTCCTGAAGAGCTGAGAAGGGTAGAGTAGGAAATGAATGTTCGTATAGTTGTATTTGGAATGGATGCTCGTCGTAGGACTGTGTATGTTTTTAAAAGCAGTGTAAGAGATCGTACAAGGGGTAGGGTATGATTCATCACCGCCAACTCATCGCCGCCGACTCAACTCCAACCAACTCAACTCCGAATCTCCGAATGCACCGTTGCCAAATAATGTTTGTATAATTTATTAATCTTTCTTTAGTGCAATGATAGGTACTGAAGAAAATTAAAAACACTAGGAAGAACCATTAAAACATAACTAATTCTATTTATATAATATTTTATTTATATTATATAATATAACCTAACCTAACCTTCACCAATTAACATTATAGATGCCTTATACAAAATACAGAAGAGTCGAGACATGTATCTCGAACAACTTGTAGGAGGTCATGCTCCACCTTCAAAGTTAAAAAAATATCGTGATACTGATGACCGTATATTAAAACTAGTTCTAAGCTTTGAGCAACGATCACCATTAGAATATTTACGTGGGATTGCCTACAATTACCACTAATTAAAATCTGAACCTTTTAATCTTTTTTTAACGTAGTAGAATAAAGAGTTTTGTAACAATTTTTAACTTTTTAAAGCTCTAACCTTCAAAAATAAATTTAATTCATTTTTTAAAAAAATGGAGTTGAATCGGCGGAATTGAGTTGGCGGCGATGAGTTGGCTGGAGTTGAGTTGGCTGGAGTTGAGTTGGCTGGAGTTGAGTTGGCTGGAGTTGAGTTGGCGGTGATGAATCGTCCCGTGAAAGCCGTGTAGTTGAAGCTGAGAAGAGGGACTGTGATGCATGTAGACCCACATTTTTCAATAATAACTGTTTTGAGCTCCATAAGTCAATTGGTACGTGCAGGAAAGTGAGAATCTGTGAATGTGGTACGTTTCATATGATGGGATAATTGGGGGAATTTCAAGTATAAATGTGATGAAATTCATTGTTCTACATGCCATGAGAAATATAAGGCGGTTGGAGAAAAGCATGTATGTTACATGAAAGACGCTAAGCCTAAAAATAGACCTTGTATAACTGTGTACTAAGATATAGAAACATATACGATTGCTGAAACCAAAGAGGTTATCTCACATCTACTTGTAAGCCAGACTATCTGTGATGAGTGCATGGAGGTCGAGTGTGAGGAGTGTCACAAATGTGGTAAACGGACAAACGTTTTTAAAACGATTGCACACGACAGCCCCGTGAAACTCTTTGTGTCCTCTATTGTCAAGTTAGCGGAGAAGTTAAAAAAAATGACTATATTCTTGCCCATAACGGTGCAAAATTTGACACACAGTTCCTTTATAAGGAGCTGCTTGAGCACGAGTCATCTGAGATATTTACAGGTGATCCCTTGAAAAGAGGAAACAAACTTATACAGATGCAAATAAGAGGTAATGTACAGTTTAAAGACACTTTATTATTTACACCTTGTAAATTAGCAAAGCTACCCATTGTAATGGGCGTAGCCGCTGAAGTTTCAAAAGGATATTTCCCTTACACATTCCTCACTAGCGAAACTTAAATTACGTAGGACTACCTCCACCTAAACATTACTTTAACTATGAATGTATGAGTACAGGTGAACGTGAAGATTTTCACCGCTACTACAACAGTTTTAATTAATCTAATTCTTACAGTATAGCTGATGAATGTGAGCGTTATTGCGTGAATGATGTGCGCGTGCTTAGAGTATGTTTCCAGGCCTTTAGAAGGATGTACAATATTGTACATAGACCGTTTCAAATGCGATCCGTTGCAAGTCGCAACTATGATCGCCTCATCGTGCTTTACGGTGTTCAGGAACAATTTCATGCCTAAATACACCTTAGCCGTCATTCACAGAAACAATCCCCGAAGTTATGGGTACAAAGCTATTTACTGGCTCATACACATACAGCAGCAGACAGGTGTATACATAAAGCATGCCCGCAACACGGGGGAAGTACCCATTAAGGTTAATGGTCGTGTTTTTGGGGTTGATGGTTTAAGCGAAAACCGTGCCACTGGTGAGAAGACTGTACTCCTTTAACAGTTGCTGGTGGCACGGATGCCCCCGTCTTGAGTGTGGAATCATAGGAGATATCCGCAGTAGATCTCCTGCCGACAGTCTTGCATGGACCCGCACCCGCGATCAGCTTATAGGCGCCTAGTTCACTCACAAGGTCTTGTGGGATGGATGGAAACAGATGGACAGTACTGTGAAGAAATAAATACGATCAAGCGTTCAATGGTGTTGGATCCTCTCAAATAGGGTGATAGCCTGTTCGGAAGGCGTACAAATCCCTTCAAGCTATACTTTCCGCCTACGGAGGGCGTGAAACTCCATTACTATGACTTCTGTTCTTTATACCCCTACGTGATGAAGAACAATCCGTACCCCGTAGGTGCACCTGAAAAACCGGTGGGACCTGACCTGCCCACCATCGAGGTGTTCTCAACAAATTTGAACAAGTACCATTTCGGTCTTTCTTTCCTAGATGTGCTCCACCCTCGCGATTTATGGATACCGATCTTACCCGTCGTTATAAACCACAAGCTCATGTTTCCCCTGTGCGTGAAGTGCGCAGAGGAGAACAATGGGGATTGTAATCACACAACCAACCAGCGTAAGATCAGAGGCGTATATACAAGCCCTGAGCTGTCCCTAGCCGTTCGCCATGGCTACAGAATATTGAAGATATATGAGGGATGGAGGTTTCAGAAGCTACCCAACCTTTACACTCCATATATAAACACTTTTTTGAAGGATAAGGTAGAGGCATCAGAGTATCCGCGAGGAGTTGATACCGAAGATGAAAAATCGGCTTATATTCAGCGTTACCGTGACCGTGAAAGGATACAGCATGACCGTTCCCAAATTGTAAAGAATCCATGCAAGCGCTTTAGTGCAAAGTTGTGTCAAAACAGTCTTTGGGGAAAATTTGCACAGAATACAGGCAAGGGGGACGTTCATTTGGCCCGAAGTTATAGTGAAGTCTGGGATTATGCCAACGCTCCCGATAAAGAGGTCATGGAGATCGTGAGTGTAGGTAATACGTACATAATAAAGTGCAACATTACCGAATTGGCCACAGACACATCGTGTGTCACAAACATACCTGTAGCCAGCTTCACAACGGCCTAAGCAGGCATCAAACTTTGGGGTCTATTGCATTCTCTTGGGCGGAGGGTTCTGTACGCCGATACAGATAGTGTGATATTCACAACGAAGGAGGGTGAATACATGCCGCCAATTAGTGAATTCCTCGGAGAGTTGACTGATGAGATCAAGGATGAGTATGGTGACATCGCATACGCTGACTCCTTTGTATCAACAGGGCCAAAAACTTATTGGGTACGGGTAAGTGTGGGGGAGGATATGAAATATATCGTAAAGGCTAAGGGTATCACACTCAACCAGGCGAATCGGTGGGTCGTTAACTTTGAATCGTTGAAGGATCAAGTGTGCTTGGAAGATGAGGGCAACCAGCCGCCCCAACTGACTGTGGGGACCCACAATTTTCGGGCTCAGAAGCTGGTCTCTAATAGAATTTAGAGACGAGTATTCTCTGCTAAGCAAAAAGGAAAAATATGGGCATATGTTTCTCTCAAATAGTGCGCCGGAGTGTGAATAAAATGTGTTTAGTTCGTGAAAATCCCCCTGAACGAAAATGTCTGGTGCGCATTCTGGGGAATGGGAGTGATAAAACATTAAAACCGGTATTGCTTCATGTATCGCAGATGGAAAATTCTCAAAACACCTACCCAGTATAATGGGATACAAGTATTCACACGAATCTTTCACGTTGGAACAACGCCGTACACGATTCATCAGTTTATAGTTGACTCACTCCTCCACACCTCTCCTCGAGCCGATCCGCCCACCTGTGGCTCATAGTCATCTCAGAATTTGAATCGACTGGACGTGCACTCATCGCAATAGAATACGATGGAGCTTCCTTTGAGCAGCATTCTCAATGCCGTGTACGATGTGTCCTTGACGAAGTCATTGCGCGTGTTCAGGCATAAAACCGGTGCCATTAACTATGTACTGGAAACGACTTGTAGACAAACTCTGGTAAACGGAATGTTGTTTATTTAAGTGTTGAGGAGATGAATAGTCTTCGTGGTAGTTGAGAAGTGGAGCGAGGATCGTTATAAAATACCTGCAGGTGTAGGTACAAGAAGAGAGCAAATTAGTGATACCCCCTCATATGCCATTGTTTGTACGTTGTGTATAAATAACGATCAGCCATGCATTGATATACGATTGATGTGGAAGAATGCTTCTGATAATAACGTTCTTGTCCCTACGCGAAACCGTTTCATCCTCAACAGAATGTTTGAAATCGTCGGTTTCCGCAAGCTGAAGCCTATATTAGACGCTCGTGTTACGGATATACTCTATTTTGATACGGTTTTTGAATACGCATACACCACTCTGCTTGACGGGTTTACCGAGTGTAGGACTGAACAAGGCGAGAATGGTCTAGAGCTGGATGCTTATTTAAAAGGTTTAGACTTCAAAATATCATGAACTTTGGTACAAAGGACTTGAGCGGTACACGGCTGAACTCACCTACACCGTTCACCCTGAAGAATTGTATCTTTATATAATGAGCAGCTGTCGTTACGACTTGGAAGATTATTTCAACTGTCGCTATGAATTGTGAAAATGAGTTCACGATTGAAAAGCTCGGATCGGTAAGAATAAACCCTCGATTGGAAAGGAGTGTTTATAAACTTGTATTTAATAATGATGTGGCTAACGATGACCTCTTTGTACGTGCTTATGAATGTATTCTGTCCTTGTTTAAAGATAACTTGCCAACCGAATGTAAAGTGGGCACAAAAATAGTATTGAACGAAATGAAGACCCTTTACATCGAGTATAGGCATCCCTATAACTTGAGCGGTGAAGTAATGTTAAATAGTATTTATTGCATAGTGCAAAGGAACAGTGATGAACTGTAGACTCGATCACGTGCGAGTTTAGTGTTTTAGTTAAGCGCAGTAGAACATAAATTGTATGTATGATATTTTGAGGGTTTTGCAGCATATTTGTTTTCTATATATTTAATTATTTAATATAAATTTATATATAGATTTCTCCTGTACTATTATTTTGATGATTATATTGCATATATATATATATATTCTTCGTTCAACTTGTGTATTCCTTATGCTATTATTATTTGTTATTGCATATATTCCTCGTTTAAACTATATAGAATGAATTAATTTGTGTATTTATTTTCTATATATTTCATGAAATTATTGCCAATAATTCGTCTAAATAAACAAAATGATGTAATGATGTTTTATCTAATTCTTTTGGTTGTATATATGAACGATATTATTTAATTAAATGAATATACAGGGTGTCCCATAAGTCTGGAACCATAGGGCAAAATGATAAAAACGGAAATAAAAACGGCTTTTATTCACAGAACGTGTTCAATGTGTCCACTATTATTATTGATACACGAATGCAGACGAGATATCCAGTCAGCAAATACACGGCGAATGGTATCAGAAGTGATGGTGTTACATGCGTCGATGATGCACTCCCGCAAATGTGCAACACTCTGAATTTTCTCCGCGTAGACCAACGCCTTCAAGTGACCTCAGAGATAAAAATCCAACGGGGTGAGATCGGGGCTCCTCGCCGGCCACTCCACAGGCCCTCGACGTCCTATCCAATGACCAGGGAAATGTCGGTGCAGCCACTCTCTTACCCGGATACTGTAATGGGCAGGAGCACCATCCTGCTGGAACCATGTTGGGAAATCCCCATCTGTGTTCAAGACACTGGGGAATGCTTCCTCGTTGAGCATACGCAAGTAGGCGTTTCCTGTGACAGTGTCATCATAAAAGAAGGGGCCTATGATACGGTCTTTCCAAATGCCACACCATACCATCACACGAGCGACACCTTGTTCCTTTGAAGCAGTAAACTAGTGAGGGTTGTCATGCGACCAGCAGCGGGTGTTCTGTTGGTTCACCTCACCATTTGCATAAAAAACAGCCTCATCACTGAACAGAATGGTGGACGGGAAATTGGCATCTTGAGCACATTGTTCGGTAGCCCATTCACAAAATTCCATCCGTCGGTCTGGATCATCTTCGCTTAATTTCTGCAGGATTTGAAGTTTGTAAGGATGCCATTTTGTGCTTGAAGAATGCGGTGGCTGCTGCTTTTCGACACTCCTGTCTCAGTGGACAACCGCCGAAGAGACTTTTGGGGACTGTTTGTGAAGTGAGCGAGGATGGTAGCGGCTGTGTCATCGTCGGTGGATGTCCTCGGAGGTCCCCTGCGTGGTTTATCTCCTATGGATCCCATTTCCCTGAACTTTGCTACAAGTTTGCCGACAAAGCTGTGTTATCAGCGCGCGGTCCGGATGCAATCTGTTAAATTCCTCAGCGACCTCCCTCTGACTCCGATTTCCTACAAGCAGAATTACCTGGATGCGTTCTTCCTTACTCAAAGACATCATGGGTACTTGCATAAACGGAAAAACATGAATTACTTATTTTACCCTATGGTTCCAGACTTATCGGACACCCTGTGTGTGTATATATATATATGTATACCAAATGGCAGCTTGTGCCTTCTAAACCGACTGACTGCTTAAGACTTCTAAGCCAACTGTCAATAATTATGCTTTAATTAAATAATAGTACAATCTGGCAACTCAAAAATAATGTGTACCTGAACAAGCCATTTACGCCTTCTAAGCCAAGTGCAAAGACCAAGAGCTTTATTATGCGTCTGGCGGGTCCAGGAGAAGGATGGTCTCTCTCTCTCTCTTACGTTAGGTTGACTCCCCCAGCTTGTGGAAGCTGGAGGGAAGGGGTCTTGCAACAAGGGGGGAATGTGGGAAGGGTCTTGCAACAAAGGGGAGGGGGCAGGAGGTTATGCAACAAATGGGGGAAGGGGGTCTTGCAACAAGGGAAGGGGTCTTGCAGCAATGATCAACATTTGCAATATTGCAATTGTACTCTCCCTTTTTGCGCCCATACTACTCTCCATGACCGTTAAGAATCGAACCTATGTTCATATGACGTTTTTGACTGGGAATGACCTCACCTATAAGCTCCCGAAGTTATGACATTCCGTCGTGCCTCACCCTGTATATATATATATATATATATATATATATATATATATATATACACATACTACGCATTTACTGTTTTGTCATACAATGACTCTTAAAAGGTTAATTAGATATAATAAGTTGTATTATTTAATAATACAATTACTTGACGTCATCGAAATTTATCGGTAAAAATCGATCGACACAAAAAGAATTATATATTAAATGCAGTAGCGTTCTCACCTTCTATTCAAGAGGTGGTGGGTTCGAACCTTGGTGGGGTCAAATTGTGTAGAATGACACATCTATACAGAAATAAACAAATCGCTAGATGTGATTTAGATATGATTTAATAGCTTTGTAAAACGACGTACCGACGAAGAGTTCTTACTGTGACTGTATTAGTAACATTGTGTTCGTGGTTTTGTTGTGGTGTGGGTTGCTTCAGTTCAATTGGAAGAGGTGATCTCGTGACGATATGAATAGCATGTGCTACCTTAGAATTTTGCTTCAGAATGCAATGTCGAGTAGAGTTCGTCCCATAAGAGGAGATTCATCTCCAAGCACGACAAAAATACCAGCGTATTCAATGAATAAGGTTTGCTTGCAAATGCAGGAACATAGTGGATATTGGGAGCGTTCACGTTCTGAAATTTCCACCAAAAATCCTGTTACAAACCCCCATTTAGAATTCGTCAAGTCAACAAGCCTACATGGCCTCCTGTTTATTGTCCATTCTAAATGGCAACCATTTCCTACGGAAAGGTTCTATCGAGGCTCTGGTTTATTCGACACTTTAGAGCATTGGTTCCCAACCTATGGGTAAATTACCCCCGTGAGATAAATTTGGGATTTTCGTAGGGTAACTATTGTTTGAAGAAGGTCATAATTTCAGTGTGGTACATCACTAGGTTCAGTTGAAAGAATTTCTCTAATTTTTTAATATCCATTTGAAATAGCTACGTTTAGGCGCCAGCAACAGAAATTCTACAATAAAGTAAGTGCTTCTATAATAAGTGTAATAATTATATGTATAAGTATAATAAGCGTAAATTAGTAATAATTAGTATTACAGTTATGAGTAATTAGTAACGAAACATCTGGCAACTCAATTTTGCCGACCGATGAATACAAATTAATAACCTAGGCTACTAAGTTGGCCTATTTGCTTCATGTGTGGAGGTAAATTTGTTTTACGTTCACTTAAATTTGTACATAGTTTGTGATTTAATATCAGTGTAATTAATATTTTCATGTTTTTATTAGTAATAGATAAAAATTTTATTAATTGTTTTATCGGAATTTTTTTTATTTTAGTTATGAGTTTCAGATAACAGATACAAGTTGTGGGTAACTGTATTGTATATTCAACTGTATTTTTTATTATTGGTAATTATGTCGCGCAAACGGAAGTATGATGAGTCTTCTTCAGTACGGATTTGTCAATCTGCCTGATAAACATTAAGACCGCCCGTAATGTGTGGTTTGTCAAAAAGTATTTGTGAAGGATGCGTCTTTGTTACCTTGCTGACATATTTGCTGCTATAAATGTGGAAAATCTGCAGCTGCAAGGGAAAAGGGTGAATGTATTCGAGGCCAAGGATGTAATTGGGTCATTCACTGGTAAAGTACGGTTGTGGTCGAGAAGGGTTAAACACGGCAACTTGGCTATATTTCCAACTTTAGATCAGTTTTGCGACCAGGAGGAAGATGTCTTCGATGAGGAAGAGAAGAAGATCGTGACGGAGCATTTGGATCAGCTTGCAGGTGGATTCCAGAGATATTTTAGGAACCAAAGCAACTAAGAAAACGAGTGGATTAGAAACCCGTTCACAGTCCTAGAAAACCATATTTCGGACGATGACTTCCATGCTAAAGAAGAATTCATCACCCTCCGCCACAAAAATGATTTAAAGTTGGCTTTTGGGACCTAAGATCTTGGATCCTTCAGGACGGGACGTTTGGAGGAATTTCCAACGTTGTCAAAGCGGGCATTAACCGTACTAACCCAGTTCTGTGGAACATATCTTTGCGAAACTGGATTTTCTACTGTTCTGGGGATGAAAACAAAACAACGGAATCGCCTGAATGTGTCATCTGACGCAGGCGTTGCTCTTTCGTGGCACAAACCAAATATAAAGGAATTGGTACTAGCGCTCCAAGGGCAACCGTCGCATTGATTGAATAATAAAAGTTTTTGATGTCGTCTTAAATATTATGAACGTGTTTTTTGTTCAGAAATGGTTTTTTGTTGTTGTTATAGTTGTTGTTGTAACCTTGTTGGGGTAAAATTGTCTCCGAATTGTAAATTGGGGTAACAGCGCTAAAAAAGTTGGGAACCACTGCCTTAGAGATATCAAATCATCATCGTGCTTGAGGAGGTCACGCTGAATACTGAACACTGTCCTGTATTTGTAATCTAAATTATATATTAAACTAGAAATTCAGTGATCCTGTCATAACATCATCATCTTAATAAAATATATACGACTGAACATATATTAACAACAACATATTTATGCCTAAAAACCATACAATTTTCTTAAACTTTTAAGAAATTATATAGCTAAAATATTTTTCTAAAAATATAGAAAAAGAAAATATCCTTTCCTTACAAAATTAATACATAAATATACCCATTATTTTTTCTATCTTACTGCAAAATGAAAACATCACCACACCCTATTTTTCTTTAGTTAATATTCTTAGAACACTTTATCAAAATATTCAAAAATCTTATATATATAATTTTCTACCGTTCCTTAAAAATTTTCACTTTTGGAATGGTGAAAAACAATAAATTTGAATTTATCTTAGTCAAAACAGAAAAAAAAAAGAGGAGTTAAGTTTTTCCTTTAGGAATATACCGAAAGATTAACTACGTTAGTTTTGAGAAATATTTTCACATCTAATTTCCATCCAACCATACGCATTTTTATAGCCCTCGAGGGTACTGACTTAAAAATATAAATTTTAATATATGAACGCAATATAGCATTTACTCGTATTTAAAGTATCAAATGGTTAAATTAACTTTTGTAGGAACGCGAGAGTTGTTATATCTTAGTGCCAATGGGATCAAGTGTGTACTTGGAAGCACAAAATAAATATCAACGTGATAATCGCTTTCAGTGTGTGTATATATATATATATATACACACCTTTGGTAACCTCTGGTTAGCTTCCGCCCGAATTGTTCATTCTGACGAAGGTCAAGCTTTTCATTCCATCTTACACCTACAGTTTAACGTGGAATCCGAACCACGCCCCATCAGCAGCCCAGCGTCTTAACCACTAGGCCACCTAGGGTACCCATTTATCTACCAACCACTTTCTTTATTGTGTGGAAGGATGAACAGCTGGGTTTTGCTGCGCTCCACTGCCGTCGGGTCTCGAACCCGGGGCCGATTAATTCGTAGTCAGCGACGCTAACCACTACACCACCGCGGCGCATATATATATATATATCGGGTGAAGGACCGAAACTTAGCGTTCAAAGCTTATTCATAAAGATTATTATTAGGAAAGCATCCGAAAGGGTTTTCTTTCATTATATATAAGGTACAGAGGTAAAAATCATGAAGATTAAATATGAAGGCGCTTTAAGCGCAATTACCGTACATAACTAGGATGCAGAGATTAAAAGCAATAAAATGGGGAACTAGGAGCTAGTGGGACTCGAACCCGCGTTATGTGGTTTCAGACTCTGCGGTCTTCTACCGATCACGCTGTCCGGAATCCTAGAAAAGGTTTTTCTAAGTGAGGTCAATATTTGCGCTGCTTGACCAACCATGTTCCATTCAATTCCTTCGCCTTTATAGAGCATAAGAATGCGGTTCGAGTCCCACTAGCTCCTAGTTTTCAGATTTATTGCTTTTTCTCTTTTCATAGAGATTAATATTTCAATTATAATAATAATAATAATAATAATAATAATAATACACTTACAGATATACATACATCCATACATTATTTTAGAAGGGGTCTCCTTCTCCATAAGGGGTAGGCACGACGCCTGAACTCCTGACCGAAAACATTCGAATCATTACACACACACACACACACACACACACCTATACAAAGATATCACCACCCGGAATAAAGTACCAATAAGCGTTACTTTTCATGAGAAGGTTGAAGGTATACGACCATAGTGGTACATCAGGTGAGACCAATGTCTCCATTGAAATACCTCACAAACCATTCCTCTCTTTACCTCGTTAATTTTTGTGCCACATTTCCATTAAACCCACGTTTATAGCCACATTTACTAATTACCTCCTTACATCTTTTTCGCCGCGCCTCCCTCTGTTTCTCACACTACATACTATTACATCTTTTCTTACAGTTCTATCATTATTCCTTCTCTCCACATCTCCACGTAACATATTTTCCTCTATTTTCATCTCCAATGACTTTCCACTTCGCTCCTTTACCGAACATACTCATTTCTCATATGGTCATACACCAATCACACTTCTTATATTACACTGTTCAACAATGATTTTGTCTCAGGAAAAGTTTTATGTCATTATTATTATAGAGTTTTTAACGCTGCTTACAAAAATAGTTTTATTATTTTCCTATCACGTATAGTTCTTAAGACATTTCCATTTTTTTGTTTTGGAAAAAAGATTCAATTTTTGTAGTAAAAGCTGTTCATTTATTTTATCTCGCAACTCTAACCACATGTGATGTTTGTCTTATTACGGCGTGTGTATTACTACTCTTATAGTGTGTGTGTGTTAATATTTTTTAATATTTTGCATAATATTTAATTAATTATATCCAATATACAATATTATACATATTATATATATTATATGCAATATACAATATTATACATATTATATATATTATATGCAATATACAATAATTGTATAATATTTTTTAATATTTCATGGAAACTATGCGGGATACGCCAAAATGAATAGCATTTTCGGAATCAGCAGCGTCGACTTCATATAGACGAGCTTTGTTTGTTGCTGAGACAGAATAAAAGTAAAAATTTTGTTGTTCAGTGTTATTATTCAGTAATTGTATAGTTTACGTTTCGTTAAATCATTTCATTTGATTTTCATTTTGATTCGCATGTCGATAAATTGAAAACAAATGTGGGTAAACCGAAACCAGATGAATCTGAAAATCAAGTGAAATGATTTAATGAACGTAAAGCATACAATTACCTATTACTCATCTCAACTGCTCTTACTTTTGACAGCGAACTATCGTTTCAAAAGTGTGTTTCACATTCATATATCATCAATGTTTACGCCTTCGTGTAAACTTCCTGCTGCATCTACGGCACACTGAAGCCCTTTCTTCCTTCTAGCAAGGCTTTTATCACATTTTTCATGACTTGCTTGCCCTGCTCCACTCTACTTTCAGCTATCGACGTGCACGTATGGACAGAAAATAAAGACTTCTTTCGACCTTCTACACATATAAATATTATCTTCTATCGTCTCAAATCACCCCAAAAAAATGTTTGAAGACCATTTCTTCTATCTAAAGAAGTTATGTATCATTAAAAGAAGTTATTATGTCATCTGACAAGAAACTTTGATACCCAAAAGAAGGAAAAATTTCCCCTATGGAATGTACCTTCAAAAAGAAGTTATAAATTCTAAATTTAGAAGGTAAAATTCTGAGTGTGGAGGTCCTTATGTTAGTATGTTTTTGTAACACAGAGACCTTCTTCCACGTTATCGTCACTGTCATTCATTTTGGGCACATCAAGATACCCAATGACTCCAGGTTCAGGACCAACGCCTACTTCCCACTCCTACTACTCGCATTCCCCACATTTGTATGGAACCACATTGTTTAATATATTCCAGAAATCATTCTTCTCTTCTACACATCTATCATAACATGGCACATATGCTACAATCACTGCCACTTTCACAATGTTAAATTTAAAATTAGCGTACAGACATCTATCTCTAATAATAATAATAATAATAATAATAATAATAATAATACTAATAATAAAACCCATCTGTCGCTGCTGGATAAAACAAAGTTACTCGAAACTAAGCTTCATGAAATTCATCCTAACCGTAATATAACCATCAAAATGTTCTCGTATGATTATTTCAAAACTTGCACGTTTAAGTAGCAAAAAATTCCTTTCCTGTAAAGAGAATGGGAGAAGGCGACTAATTCACTGGAAGTATAATAGCTAATGAATATGCAATATTTGCTAGTGCAACCCAACTGGCCTTCAAAAGTACGCTATTTTTTATGGTCTATCCCAATTCTTCACTCTGTTTCTGCTTATTTTTCCCTAGTCCTCTTTTATGCAGGTTTCTCCATCCGTTATCCTTCCGATATGGCCATGCATTATAGTACCTAAACTCTTTTTATACCTTTAAATTCTTATGAAAACCCTACGTCCTCTCACTTAGACATCTTGATCTACACACGATCTCAATCCACTCTTTTATACATACACCAAGTAGTGTCATACCGTTTCCTCTTGCTTCTAACTCCCACATCCCCAAACAACTTTCAGCTTCTCTTCTCTGTATGATAGTCTAAATCTGAAATATATTTTCTATACGTAGACAAACGGGTTAACGTAACAATTTAATATGATTTTCACCTTCATTAATATGCGTTATGAAAGTGAATGGTGTGAAGTCGCAAGTAAATAAATCAATTACAGCAACAATTTGGACTTAATTTAATTTTACCCTTTGACGCAAATTATTACGAATTCAATCCAATGATATGTGTGTATATATGTATATATATATATATATATATATATATGTGTGTGTGTGTGTGTGTGTGTGTGTGTGTGTGTGTGTGTGTGTGTGTGTGAAAGATAAAAATGACATAACGTTATGTAGAACGTTGTCCATTTCACACACGCGCAAAACAAATAGTGAAAAACACACTTAGCGACATATTCAGCAAGCAGTAGACTTAAATTATGTGAGCTTTTTCAATTTCATCCCGCAAAAGGACGTGATAAACAATAATAAAAAATAATAATAAACTAAAATAAAAGTTGTGTGAAAGAATGACTTTCTCCAAAACGTCTAAAATGTACATTATTATGCATGTTGAAGTGCTTGAATTCCGGAACTATATATATATAAAGTTATTGAGAAAAGGGGTTTCCATTCCACTTTATTGCTTCTGGTGTATAGTGAAAAGGAGGGAATATGCGTGCAAAAGCATTAGCAAAAACTTCTTAGACCAGTTCCGTCGCCATGGCCAACTTTTATGGTCTCTCAAAAGGAAAAAAAAAAGTACTTCATGACATTTCACTTAAAAAAAAAAATAGAAGGAAGGAAGAGGATGATACAAAATAATGAGAGGAACAAAACTTCATCATGTATACACAGTATAATTTTTCATTACACACACACACACACACACACACACACACACACACACAACAATAAAAAAAAAATATATATATATATATTGGTACCGTGATACGTTTAATTTGGAAATACGGGAACAGAAAAGACTCTTTAAAAAAAGTAACAATATAAGGTACAGGACAAACTAAATAAAAAAATAAAACCCAAAAAACTCTCAATTATTTCATTATTAATGTCCTCATAAATCATTTATTCGTTAAAGTAAACAAAATTTTTATAACAACATTTTGTTTACCTTATAGACAACTCTCGTATATGAAAACTATATAATGACATATACATTTACCTCGTTTCAAATACTTGGGATATTTTATGGTATGTGAAAAATGGAGGCTACAAATTGTGTTGTGTTGTCTTGTGTTTACCCAAACTCTTATAATGTTTTTCCATATTTCATCAACCATTTTCTTTTTTGTTTTTGTTTTTCATTTTTCTTCTACTGACATTAATGTGTGCTAGTTTTCCTCCGCTCTTAAATTACAGACTCTGATCTGAACAGCAAATTTTACCGTTCAGGGTTTATGGTCTCCGCCATGTAATACCAGACATTCGCGTAATGTTGAGGTGATGTCGACTGTATTTCATTGTACACCTAAGGAAAAAAGTTCGCCTTGAACCCCCAAGGTTTCTAAAAAGCGCAACAAATTACTAATTAGTAAAGACTGTGTATCGGTTTTAAAATTTTATCGCCGTTATCAAAAAGGAACAAAATACCCAAACAAAAACGAAATATTACCAATTGATAACTTTTTATGCTCTTAGAGAAATTTTGTTTCTCGGCGAACTTTTTTCCGAAACTATACTTCGCTGAATAAAAATTATTTTATTTAACTGATTTAACTGTAATGTAAGATACAGTATTTACATTGTATAAAATATGAATATTTAATGTATATAAATAATTAACTATACTGTAATAAGTGCATATGCAGGAATAATAATTAAGAATAAGCTGCCTGTTGTTTGGAGATCTAATAAGAAGGCATGGGTGACTCAGGCAGTGTTTCAGGATTGGTTCACCGGTTATTTCTGTCCAGAAATCAGCAAAAATTGTAAAAAGAACAATCTTGATGGCAAAGTATTATATCAAGGCTAAAAACATATTAAGAAGTCACTTTTCAACTATTAAAGGCACTTTATGCTTAAGACCTGGGGACCTGGGAACGTAACCCTTATTTATAACATTGAGTCTATGGGAAATCTTTGTTCGTTATCCGTCGCGTTTTCAAGGAACCGATTAACGACGGATATCGGGGATCGACTGTACTCATTTATATACTTTATGCCAGGGTACGTTCCTTTTTTGCCGCTCGGATCTACGGTGCGCAGAGTGGACAGCTTTTAAGTGCGTGAATGTTCAAAATTACGAGGCACAGTTTTGTTAAAACTGACCTAAATAAATGATGTTACTCTAAAATAAACTTCTTTTACATTTAACCTATGCAAGATTATATTTAACTGGAATTAATCATTTTCAAATTTCTTACATGAAGTCAAACCCAATTCTAAAAACAGAATCTTGCGCGTTTTAACGTAAACCAGATTTATTTTTGATGTAACATCATTTACTTAATTCTGAACGCAGTACTATTTAGTCTAACAACCAAACAAAGTTTTGTTTTGTTTTAATTAAATAGAGAATTTTGGGGGTCTAAATCTTGCATTTTCAATTTCATTTCGGCCAACAACAGAATTAAAACTATTTAAAAAAAAGATAGATAAAAATGCTTTTTTTTTTTAGTAGCATATTATACGTTTTAAAAGATATTTCATTTTTGGAAACAAAAATGATTGTTGAACATAAAAAAAAAAAAAATCCACCATTTCCGAATTCGACAGCAAATCAAACGTGATCAGAATCTCTCTGTTTCAAAGAACTTATGATTAATTTGTGTGCCGGGGGAGAACATTTCGAGTCCTCCCTTCTAAAACCGTGGGTGAATAGTTAAAAATTAAATAGAGCAAAAAAACAGCAATGAGATGAAGCTAGCTGGTATATAAGCACCAGTGAGGTAAAGCCCCTTGATCAATGCTGCTCAAATCTTATATGCACAAAGGCCAACAAAAGCTGGTTTAAACCCTACTGGGATTTCTGCTGCGTTTTGAGCTCCAGATTAAATCTGCAGTTTTGAATTACGTTTGAAAAAAATACATTATAAAATATTCAACTTCCCGGATTTTATTTCATAACATTTTTAGGTTAATCTTTTTATAATATTATACGCAAAAGGAATATTTTATTTTATGGTAGGATTAATATTTATGTTGATATTTTATATATATATATATATATATATATATATATATATATATATATATATACACACACACACACACGACTATGTGTATGTATGAATATATATATAAATAATATATATATATATATATATATATATATATACACATATATACACACACGACTCATATATATATATATATATATATATATATATGTATAATAATATAATTATTGTATATATATATATACGAAGGCCACTCAACATATTTTGCCCCACCTTTTTTTTTTAACATCCAAGTTTCCTTGTAAGTTCCAGAAATTTTGTACACAAGCAGTTACATACCTTTTTTACAAGTTTGTATTTTTCGAACTCGCATTATACGTCTCTGGAGTCTCTGTCGGGTAGCAATATATGCCTCTAAGTTGATTGTTTGACTTTTCTTCATAATGTCCACCAGAATCACCCCTTTCATGTCCCAGAAGATGGTGGCCATAACCTTTACTGCAGAGGGAGCCATTTTGAACTTTTTCTTACCTGGGGAGTCTGCGTGATGCCATTCCATGGATTGGCGTTTTGTTTCAGGTTCAAAGTGGTGTACCCAAGTCTCATCCCCAGTCGCAATTCGTGAAAGGAAGTCATCCCCTTCTGTCTCGTACTGAACCAACGACTCAGAAGCAATTTCTTTTCTTTGGGCTTTGTGATCTTCAGTCAGTTCGCGAGGAACAAACCGTGAACACACTTTTGAGTATCCCATTTGCTGAATTATCGTATTCACATTTCCTTCACTAATTCCTAGCTCCAGTGATAGCTCCTTGTATGTGACGCGCCGATTTCATCGAATGATGCTGTTAGCACGTTGCACAGTGTGAGATGTCACAGCCAATGCCGGGCGACCGCTGTGTGGCTCATCATCGAGGCTGGCTCTCCCTCTCTCCGATGATCTCACACGTTTAGGCCAGCGTCCCACTGTACTTCGATCAACAGCAGCATCTCCGTAAACGTTTTGTAGACGTTTGTGAATATTTCCAACTGTTTCCTTCTCTGCGGTTAAGAACTCGATAACAGCTTTCTGTTTACGACACACATCACTGTCAGACGCCATTTTCGAAACTGCTTTAACCATCGGTTTAATACAATGGCGTTTAAAAGCGGTTTTATACAAGGAGGGGAGATTCAAACTGGAAAAATTTGGTTATGTGAAGCGCAGAAAGTTCAAACTTACGGCCAAAAGACATTTCAGCCCCATGGCCTATTATTTAGCTAAGAAAAAAGGGTGGGGCAAAATATATTGAGTGCCCCTAGTATATTTGAAATACTGTATATGCAATTTACAAATAATGGAAAATCTAATAAAATATATATATATATATATACTGTATATATTTGAAATACTGTATATACAATTTACAAACAAATAATGGAAAATCTAATAAAATATATACTGTATATAGATAACTTATATACACTGACCCTCTGTTTGCTTGACAATGCTGCTGTGAGCGACTGGTACCTTGAAATGGGAGTATGGGCGGAATGAAAATGTGAAAAACGTTTAATTTTTCAACTTTTCATCCTTCTACTTTATATATGTCTTGGTCGGATCCATTATTAAAAATGTAATAATTATAATCTGGTATAGGATAGGTAATAAGACTGCTACCGTAGCTACATTAACATGTTTTCTGAAACATAGTAAAACATTATATGGCTATACGGTAGTAGCCTAACCATATATATTAATTAATCCGATTTTGGAAATGTTTGAAAGTAGGTATATTAATTGTATTAATATTTAATAGTAACTAGGTATAGTTATACATGCATTGCTAAGGGGCAAAGTACGATGTATGATATTGCTCTCTTCAGCCTCCTTATTCTAAATTTTAATTAATTTTGTGAAAACAAATTCTATATTTTTTTTGAGTGAACTCAAATGGAAATTATCATTTTCTTGCATTAAAATTAAATACTTTGTTTATCTTAAAAAATAAAAATAAAACCGATAATATGAAATAATTAAAGTAATTTGGCAGTAATATTGTCTTTATATTTTGAGGGCAACATATTCTGTGATCTCCTTTAAAACAGATATTGATATAGCGGCATAGCCTATACTTATTTCTCCTAGAATCTAGATTGAAAGTTGTGGCAAGACAGGAAAGAGATTTCTGAATTTTTAACTGATTTTTTTTATTTTGAATATACACAGTATATACCTTTGGTAACCTTTGGTTAGCTTCCGCCCGAATTGTTCATTCTCACGAAGGTCAAGCTTTTCACTCCACCTTAGACCTACAGTTTAACGTGGAATCCGAACCACGCTCCACCAGCAGCCCAGCGTCTTAACCACTAGGCCACCCAGGGTACCCATTTACCTACCAACCACTTTCTTTATTGGGTGGAAGGATGAACAGCTGGGTTTTGCTGCGCGCCGGCTGCCGTCGGGTCTCGAACCCGGGGCCGATGGATTCGTAGTCAGCGACGCTAACCACTACACCACCGATATATATATATATATATATATATATATATATATATATATATATAATTCAATACATTGTTGCCAACTCTAAAGGCGCACACACAAATTTTGTAAACTAAAAACCCGGCTGTGCGGGTCCTTCACTTTCGGGTCGGGTCTGGGTCAATTTTAAAATTCACTTTCAGGTCCGGGTCCGGGTCCGGGTCTTTTTTCTAATTCACTATCGGGTCCGGGTCTTATCTCACTTTCGGGTTAAACCCGGGTCTGGGTCAATTTTAAAATTCACTTTCAGGTCCGGGTCTGGGTCTTTTTTCTAATTCACTATCGGGTCCGGGTCTTATATCACTTTCGGGTTAAACCCGGTCTGGGTCCGGGTCCGGGTGTCCGACCTGCCAGCCCTGATATATATATATATATATATATATATATATATATCGACTAATGTACACACACACACACATACAAATATGTGTGTGTATATATATATGAAAATTATTTCACGAAAGTAACATGTGAATAATATTATGATGAAAATAACCACGAAGGAAAAAGGAAACACAGAATGGTGCTCAAGCGCTTTCGTCTAATGACATCCTCAGGAACACTGAAATAAATAACAAGTTCGAGACTATACATAGGTCACAAAAAAAAATATAAAAATAAAAATTGTAGGAGGAGCATACAAATTTATATGGAAATGCTACCAGAGTTTTAACACTTTGCCCCTTGTCTAAATCCATTCTGAACGAATTCAAAACAACATGATCAAGCGAAAAAAGGCCCTGGCTAATGTTGAAATTGTTTGTAAGTTGAATAGTGGCAGACTCTGGAATATTTCTATCAACAATGTTGCTTGAGTGAAACAAAATTGAAGCATTATTCCAATCAATACAGTGGTATAACTCTGACAAATGGACGAAAAGGGCACTGGACGATTGTCCCGTTCTAATGGAATATTGATGCTGTTTTACACGCGTGTGCAAATCCTTTCCCGTCTGTCCATTGTAAAAGGAATCATATTGTTTACAACCAATTTTATAGATAGTGCCTGAATTATTGGTAGGACTATTTTTTAATATATTTTTCACAATATTGTCATTTGAAAATACTACATTAATATTCAAAAGTTTAAGTACATTAGCAATGCCTAAAAAGCCTGGGAAAAATGGAAGTACTAAAATATTTTTCGACAAAATATGAGGGTTATTATTCATACGATAGAAAGTTCGTTTTGCCTTGTTAAGACAAGATTCCAAAAAAGCAGGTGGGTAACACAAATCGCTTCCAATACTGTTGATATATACATACATATTAGTGATGTAGCGGTTGTCCGCAACCGCAACCGCACATATGGTCAACTCCGCAACCGCAACAGCATTTATCAGTGCGGTTATTGCGGTTGTTTGAGGATATCTTCTTACTTGGGCAACCAAATGCTATAAATGCTAGTGTAATGGCTATAAATGCTATAAACGTCGCCAAATGCTGTTCCTGTCATGCCTCATGCCTTCACTCAAGGGTGCAAACAAGTAAAAGTTTCTACGCCCCAATTGCGACATGTCTAGAATTGCTACTTGGACTGGGTGGATAGATGCATTATGTAATAACTTACATTTATCAACGCTAGGTGGCTAGGAAAGCATTATTTTAATTATATTTAATAAAGCAATGATGATGTATAGTAACTGTTGATAAAAAAGATAAAAACACTCAATTTTTTTTATTAGAAATTAGGCAACCTTCACTACCAAGTTACAAACCAAAGTACCAGCTTCACTATCTGTTCAGACACGAGTGAAGGTGGTTGTGTTGCGCTAGCTCCGTCGCTATCTTTGTAACGTTACGTGCTTCAACCAATTAGTAAAGTGTTAAACTGTGGTGCAACCATCATGGAGCGATCTACGAGTGCAGTGTGGAAGTACTTCTCGAGAGTGTTAAACGATGTAGGGAAGTGTGTCATATGTAATAAGAACTATTCACGAAAGTGAAGGAATACCAATAACTTAAAAAACCATCTGCGTTCAATGCACAAGAAGGAATATAATGAAGTGATATCTAGTGAAAATGAAGCTAATGAACAGTCAAAGAAGGAAAAGGAACAGCACTTATAATATGATGCAAAGAACACTGAGTCTATATAGCGCTGCTAACTCCAAAATGCAACAACTCACTAACGTCGACTTCACTCTCTTGTCAAACTGTGTGGCTGTGCTGGAACCATTCGATGATATCACAAAAAGATTGGGTAGTTCCACCTCTTCCATATCTGAGGTTATCCCCCTCGTCGTTTCCTTGAAAAATGTGCTACAACCTCAAAGTGGTGATTCTGAAGCTGAGCGTGGAATTAAAACAATGAAGGAAATAATTCACACAGAGCTAGCAAGGAGATTTGATGGCCTAGAAGCAAATGACATGTATTCTTCGGCTACCTATTTGGATCCAAGGTACAAAGTGAAATTTTTTTCCGCTTCACGTCACAAAAGGTGTTCAGGAAAAATTGGGATATCTTTGTGATGAAATGGACAAGATTCAAACATCATCGGACTCGGAGACAACCAGTGAACCACCGGCAAAGAAAACCACTGATTGATTTAGGCCAGGCATCAGCTTGTACGAGTAAATCAATAACAATAATGGACTCAATGAGTGCTCTACTGGCTTCCAGTAGTGATGACGAGACCGAAACTGAGTCAAGCAGAGACTCGCAAAAAAATGATCGAGAAATATCACAAAGAGAAAAGGATTGGACAAGAAGATGATGCTTTGGTTTGGTGGAGGTCAAATCAAAAGAAATACAAAAATTGAGAAAACTGGCTCGGACATACCTTGGATGTTCTCCCTCAAGCGTTCCTAGTGAACAGTTATTTAGTGGAGCAGGGATCATCTACGATGAAAAAAGGAATAGGCTGAAGGGGGACAAAACTGAAAAACTTTTATTTTTGAAATACAGTCTCCCAGCAATTCAATTTAAATATAAGGATTAAATAGTGTATGTATATATATATATATATATATATATATATATATATATTATAATTGTATACACCACTTTCGAATGGGCGGTGGTTGGGGAAAGGGGATGGTGGGATGCAAAACGCGTTGGGTCCTCGTTCCGCATCCTGGACACCTTTTTACAGTTTAGATTGTGGCCATTATATTGGAGACTGAAAAGTGTGGCTAAAACTTGATATTTTATTGTGTTGTTTATTCTTAGGTAATATTATGATGTTATGGGGTACATAACCGCAACCGCAACCGCGCGGAGCTCTATTTGTAAGCTCCGCAACCGCAAAGCTATGAAAAATGACAACCGCTACATCACTAATATATATATATATATATGACCCTACTGGGGATATATATATATATATATATATATATTATATATATATATGTGTGGTGTGTGTGTGTGAAAATGAACAATGAATAATTCTTACATTCATATAATTCTTATGTTCCTTCGTATAATTCGTATATTTATATTCATATATTCATTTTGACATATAGAGGCCAAAGTCGCATAACGCTGACAACAGTTTGGATAAATTTTTTGTAAGTTTTCTTTTATTTCTGCTGAATAATTGGTGAATTATTTCCTTTTAAATTACTTAATCATTTTTTTAGATTTACCGTAATAATGTAATCTTGTTAAATTCTGCAATGCTCATTTTCTGTATACATTCTCTCTTCGTTGTAAAAGATGAAGTCACGGCTTGCTTGACGTTTAATTTTAAATCTTAAGCATTTAATTTTTGCTCATATGCATGTTTAATTCTAACTGATAATAAAATGCATATTTTGATAATAAAATGCATATTTCAATTTCCATTTTTAGTTAACTCGGAAGATCATCATAACATCAGATCTGTCAATATGCAGTTTAAAATAAAAATATGGCTTCATCTTCAACTATCTTGCTTATCTGTCTAGATGTTGCTACCGCTAAAATATTTACCTTATCTTCAAATATTTTGCAAAATAATGCAGCCTATTGAGACTAAAAAACAAGTCAACATTAAATAATAATGACGTCAACAAAATTTGTGTATATAAACTCGTATAATTTTTTAAAATTTTCATTCTGATTGTCTGATCTAAGTTAGAGGCTGAGCATTACCTGTAACTTTTTAGAAGTAAACTACAGCCTTGCTCTCTTCAGAGAACTTAGTCTTAAATAGAGAAAAATAATTTCACGATACGTTACAAGAAGAATCGGGGAACTTCAGAGAATTTAGTAAGCTCCACAGAATCCTCCGATCCACTATAAGAAGAAATCGGAGAATAGTATAAGAGAAACTTCTGCGATTCCCTATACGGTACCAGATACTCCAGAGTAACAAAACCGTTGCTGCCACCTAACCAGAACCCCCGTCAACTTCGAACGACCAAGACCATAGACGGAGGTGTTAATAAATGGCGACCTCTGCAACCAGGATTCTTCCAGTCTTCTAGACCCTGGAACTAGAACCAACATTCAGTTGACCGGCGTGTCACGACTTCCAGTTCTTCACATCCATCATTCGACCGGTGTGTCACGATTCCAAGTTCTCCACGCCGACTCTTCGTCCAGGAACAAGTGGTCAGCAAGACACGTCTTCAAGAATTTCGCCTTGTTAAATACAGATCTTTTTTTCAAATTAATTACTAAACAACTGAGAAGTCAGTATAATTAAGTTATTAATTACTGGTAGTATCAAGCCAGAATCAACACAAAACACAGTGAACACTCCATACACCAGTGATACATTTCTTTCTATTAAAACAAAGTTATTTCCACTATTATAGTTAGCATAGAATAATTTTATTTAATATGCCAATCATAATATTACCATACATTCACGTACATTCGAGTGAAATTTTGTTTACATTTTTAATTTTTTTGTTTACAATTTTTTCAAATTTTCTCCTAGTTAAGCAAATTGTTGTGCATCTATTTGTGTATTTCTTAGAGTAGTTAGGAAAACCACTCAAGTGATCATTCCATAGATTAAGATCGGTCAAGCAGACCAAATTAGAATACATTAAGAGTACCTTCACATATGAGCGATTCAGACGGTGCGCTTTCTGACATTGAAAATTTCCCTACACCCATTTTTCCACCTACCCCGCGCCCTTCAAACATACTTCCAAACACGGAAACTCCAGATCAAGCACAAGCCAACATGTCTCAAACCGCTTCCCCAGCATACATTAACTTAGGTAGACTTGTAAACCTTCCCCATACTGTCCTAATTTTTAAGGAAACCATAGATAATAACTTCGTTGAACCGCGCGTAAAACCTTGGATTGAGTCTCTGGAACAGCATTTCTTACGCGAAAACATCACAGATGATATAAAGATTAGGGAAGCTAAAAGGTTTATTGACCCTAAAGAGGGGAATGCCCACGTTAGTTACATACGTCCCATCCATTAGCGAAGCTACAACTTGGGACAATTTTAAAAAACACTTATTAGATCTTTTTCAAAGAAATAACACTCGCACAACCTTTCGCCACATTAGAAGCTGTCTTCCAAGCTATTACACAAACACACGAACTCGTAGGAGAAGCCCTCCGAGCCGCAGCATCCATTTACCAAAACCTACCCGTAGTGCCTAAAGAAATTTCAAGAGTGTCTAAATGTTGACAAACCAGTAAGTGTAGCCATAAATAAAACAAGGGAACATTGCCCAGACTTAGTGAGCCAGAACTACCGGAAGGGTAGAGAGCCCCCCCATACACATCCAGCAGTAGCAGCAGCAACAACAACAACAACCCTATAAATCTAGGCCGATGCAGGGAACACTACCTCAGAAACAAGCCCCACAAACCCAAAATGCACGCCTTCCTCCAGTTTTAATTGCGATAGTTTTAGGCACATGAGTCAATGCAATTACCCCCGTTATTGCTCCCACTGTCGTAAACATGGTCATCGGCGTGGCGACCGACAAAAATGTGCTGACAAACCCCCTGTAGGGTACAGGCCCCACTTCTAGAGATCAAATCACCAACGTTCCCAAAAGCCCTCCAATTCACAGAAACCTGTTAGTTCCCAGCCTCAACAGAACCATCCACCAAACAGATCACGACCACAAGGTCAACCACACAATTACCCGATGTCCAGACCCCAATATAATCAGCAAAGTCGGATGGCTCGGTAGGTAAGTGGAAGTACTCGTTGAAGAATCAGTTTCCCCAGAGTACACTTTTCAAGACAACCCTCCAGTGTATGGTGATCCCGTAGCATATGACTCAGGTCCTCCCATAGAAGTCAGTTCAAGTTCCTTTTTAGATCCCACTTCGGAGGCAGCAGTTCAACTTCCTCCCTCCTAAATAGCAGTAATAAACCCAAATACAACAAACTACCCATGAGGATAATAGGTGCGAATCTACTAGATTTAATAATAAACTGCAGCACAGATAACCGAGATTTAACCGCTCTCCTAGATACAGGAGCACACGCGACATTAATTAAGAAACAATGTGCAGATGAGTTACTAGAGAATGCAGATTATAAATATGAAATTAAGACACCTTCCTGCCAACTCGGAGGAGTTACAGGCACACCCATACCTACATATGGAGAAATTGAATTATATTTAGAAGTTGGTAACGCTGTATATCCAGCAAAATGTTGTATTGTGGACGCAGTCGCCACCTTTCAGACAGATATCTTACTAGGTATGGATTTCTTCAACCGGAATCAATGGGAAATTTACCCAACCGGAAAATTAGTGAAGTGTAGAAATAGGACATACCCTCTCCATGAGAATAATAGACAGCCTAATGCTAACAGAACCAGTTTAGTTCGGATTTCTGAAAGAAACAGGAAACCCACTCCAGTTTATAGCAGTTCAAGTCAGTCGATTGCATCCAGAGAGAAAACAGCCCCAGAAATCAGCTCCCAGAGTAATCAGTTCCAGTTGTTGAATCCAGTAGGATCAACACAGTCAGTCTCCAGTCAGTCAGCTTCCAGTTAGCCAGCTTCCAGTCAGCCAGCTTCCAGTCAGCCAGCTTCCAGTCAGCCAGCTTCCAGTCAGCTAGCTTCCAGTCAGCCAGCTTCCAGTCAGCCAGCTTCCAGTCAGCCACTTTCAGTTAACTCAGCAGTTGAGATTCGAAATCCAACTGAAACGATTTTTCAGCCAATAAGGCAAATTTTTCATCACTGAACAAGGGTCAGATTCACAATTTTTCATATGCCCTACAGAGCATATAACAGTAGCACCTTATGAGAAGATTTGTTTCCTAGCGAGAGTAGTAAACGGTCAAGGAAAACTATTAGAGTCAGATCGTACTCTTATTACAGAGAATAGTAATTTCAAGAGATGTTCTTATTGCCCAAGTTCTTAGTCATAGTCAGAATTCAGCTATCCCTGTTTATTTAAACAAAGGAAAAACCCCTATTGAATTAACTTCAACTCAGAGAAGAGGAAGTTTCCACAGTAGAAATAAATTCAGATTTCCCCACCAGTACTATAAATCTTGTTTCCAGTTCCTTAGAGTTAAACCCTTCAGCATTAAAAGAAGAATATAAGAAATGTCTGGAGCACTCCCTTCAGGAGTCACCAGCCTTACAGGATCCCAAACTAGTGGAATCACTTCTCGATTTCCTGAAAGAAATAGAATGTGATTGCCTTAAAAGGAGATCCTCTGGGCCGAACTAATTTGGTCCTTTTCGAAATCAAGCTGGGACCCAATTTCAAACCCATCTTCATTCCTCCACATTCCCAATTAGTAACTATTGAGGAACACATTTTAGAACAAACCATCGAGTCACGACGCAAAAACAATCGCTTCCTCTACACCCTTTCGGACAAATTTACATACCTTGAATCCTTGTTAGCTAAATACAAAGAACACGAAAGATATCTAGAATTAGTAGAAATAACCTACAAGTAACCCTAATCGATAAGTATTTGCAACAAATAATTACGATTCATTCCGAAGTATTGCGTGCGACCCAGCTAGCCCATAGAAAAATCACTCTTTACACACTAATACCATGGGATACACTTCAGTCCTTGATTCACACCTCTCAGACACATTTAAAATTATCACCCATATTCCCACTCAACCATACTAACTACCCCCAATTTCTAGAATACACTTGGACTGTACATGGACCACGCCCCTACATTTACCTCATTCATTGTACCATTTTTCGATGTACTCACTTATGACGTTTACAAATTTCACCCTTTCCCAACACCCTACCAAAACAATTCTAATCTCTATCGATTGTATCTACCCACAGTACCACCTTACCTTTTCCTCACTAGAGACCTTTCAGCATATTCTATGATGTCAGATAGCGACGTCCGGCATTGCAGATTCCCGCAAACAAACAACTCGTTTGCCCTCCACCCAAACCAGTAATTCTTCCAACCACTAGGTCCTGCTTTATCGACTTAATCTGTGACCTTCATGCCCCGGTATGTTCTTTCACGAAATTCCATTCCTCTAAAGCCGTTAAACTCCGAATTGGACCAGACATCTGGGTTTCTTTCGCGAATAGGACTACTGCTACTTTCGAGTGTCCGTCAAATTATTCCCTCATCAAAATACCTACTGTTATCCGTCTACTAATTGGTTGTTCCTTACGTTCAAAAACCTTCCAAATACACAACCCTTATAAGATTACTATTAATGACTCATACCCCTTCCCGTCGCAAATAAAATTTAAACCCGTTATAGAAATCCTGAGTCTCTCCACGAAGCCTGTAACCATCCTACCTGAACTCCATGCTCCTAAATAGAATGATCAATTGAGTCGTTTTAAAATTTCAGATGATAACCAGAATAACCTTTTACAAATACTAAAACCTGTAACAATTTTTTCAACATCTGCCGTTAGTATCATTATTGTGCGTGCTATTATCCTCGGTATATTTGAAGTAAAGAGATCATTTTTGGAAAGAAGAAAAACCAGACACCGAACGATGTGCAACTATTTACGCACGACCAAGAGTGCGTACCTAGACTGCGTGAACTAGACTTAACCACCCCAACTCACGTGTTTTATATAAATCTGTATTATAAAAAAGTATTAGTTATCAGCTAGTTAGAATTAGTTAGGATGTTATATTATTGTATTAATGCCATTCTAGAGGGGAGAGCCATGTAAAAATGAACAATGAATAATTCCTACATTCATATAATTCTTATATTCATTCATATAATTCTTATGTTCCTTCGTATAATTCGTACATTTATATAATCCTTATATTGATATGTATATTTATATTCATATATTCATTTTGATACAGAGTCCAAAGTCGCATATCGCTGACACGAGTTTGGACAAATTTTTTATTTTCTTTCTATTTTATTTCTGATAAATAATTGGTGAATTATTTATTTTTAAATTACTTAATCATTTTTTTAGATTTACCTTAATAATGTAATCTTGTTAAATTCTGCAATGCTCATTTTCTGTATACATTCTCTCTTCGTTGTAAAAGATGAAGTCATGTCTTGCTTAACGTTTAATTTTAAATCTTAAGCATTTAATTTTTGCTTATATGCATGTTTAATTGTAATTCATACTAAAATGCATATTTCAATTTCCATTTTTAGTTAACTTGGCAGATCATGATAACATCAGATCTGTCAATATGCAATTTAAAATAAAAATATGGCTTCATCTTCAAATATCTTGCTTATCTGTCTAGACGTTACTAGAGCTAAAACATTTAACTTATCTTCAAATATTTTGAAAACTAATGCAGCCTATTGAGAATAAAAAACAAAAGTCGACATTAAATAATAATGATGTCAACAAAATTTGTGTATATAAACTCTCTTAATTTTTCAAATTTTCATTCTGAGTGTCTGATCTAACTTAGAGGCTGAGCATTATTTGTAACATTTTAGCAGTAAACTACACTAAGAGAATATCTTTGTCTTCTCCTTCGAGCCTTGCTCTCTTCAGACAACGTAGTCTTAAATAGAGAAAAATAATTTCCCTTCAGAGAATTTAGTAAGCTCCACAGAATCCTCCGATCCACGATACAGTAAGAAGAAATCGGAGGGTAATATAAGAGAAACTTCTTCGATTCCCTATACGGTACCAGATACTCCAGAGTAACAAATCCGTTGCTACCACCTAACCAGAACCCCCGTCAACTTCGAACCAACCAAGGCCATAAACGGAGGGGTTAACATATATATATATATATATATATATATATATATATATATATATATATATATATATATATATATATATATATATATATATATATATCTTTCACCGTTAGGTGGGGCAATGTACTATCCGAATTTTTTGGCTCCTCTTGCGGGGTGAGACAAGGCTCCTTGCTCTCCCCTATGCTCTTTAATGTGTATATTGACGGATTAATTGCTTCACTTAATGAGGCAACAGTGGAATGTTGTATAGATAACACAAGGATAAATAACTTAGCTTTTGCCGATGATATAGTGTTAATAAATCCCTCTGTTAAAGGTCTGGATCGGGTACTAAAAGTCTGCAAAGTGGACTCGCAGAAACATGATATTCTTTTTAATGTTACAAAAACTAAGGTTATGCAATTTCATCCTAAAAGCTGTAATCAGCCAGCTGATATAAGGTTTAAAATGAATGGTGAAGTAATTGAGGAAGTACAAGAGTTTAAGTATTTGGGTCAAACTATTACCAGCTCCTTGAGTGATGACTCGGATACGAGCAAACAATCTCGAAGCTTGTGTGCTAAAGCGAATATGACTATAAGGAACTTTCGATTCTGTACAAGTGAAACTAAAGACACACTCTTTCGTACTTTCTGCAGTAATATATATGGACAGCAACTCTGGGTGAATTATAAAAAAGGTTCTGGCAGAACCCTAAATTTGATGTACAACAGGTCTTTTAGACTCTTACTTAAATTACCCCCGAGATGCTGAGCTTCGCAAATGTTTGCTACCCGCAATGTCCCGAGCTTCCCGGAGGTAACAAGATGTGTGTTCAATACAGTCTGATGCAAAGAATTAAAAAATCAACCAACCCGATTATCTAAGCTATCCACGAGTCCTGCCATTTATCCTCTTAGCTATGGAATTCTTGGTACGAAAACGTATGTCTGTAGCTCCACTTAACTTCGACATTACAGTATTATTTCTAATCAATTGTATATATTTCTATCCTTAGTATATGAACTGTCATTGAATTAATAATATTTGTCATATGGAATATAGTCTGCCAATAAATCTTTTCATTTTCATATATCCCAAAGTAGCATCAATAGTAACCCACCTTTTTTACTAATTACGTCAAATTTTGTAAATAAGTCGGATTTTCTTCTACGTCCTACCTTTTTGAGGTTACATTACGCCAGGTTGTTAGGTTAGGTTAATCTAACCTAGTATAACTTAAAACAAATCAGAGGGTGTGTAAAGTTTGAGGAAGCATAAAAGACGGCTTATTTGACCTTTTTTTTTTTAAATTAAAATCCTAAAGCTGGTAAAATTCGAAAAAATAATCATGGTATACAGTTAAAAAAAGCCGGATCTAAATTTTCTTACAGATCCTCCGCCTTCTACAGTATTAATATATATATATATATATAAAATGTTATAGGGAATCTGTCTAACATGGGATTTCATGAAATCACTAAAATGTTCATGGATTTTATGTAAGGTTTAGTAGTGATATTTTTGTTAGTTTTAACAAAAATATCACGACTAAGCCTAACCAATCGTCAAGGGAGTACAGTTGACCTAACCTAATTTTCCCGTAGATTTAACGAAAATATCACGACTTAACCTTGCATGAAATCCTTGAACATTTTAGGGATTTCATGAAATCCCTAGTTACACAGATTCCCTGTAACGTATACATATTTCCCCTGCGAGTGAGCATCACATATATATCTTTTTATGCCTTGATTAAGGCGTAACAATGGCATCTTCAGTTAAATTTTTTCAGTAACTGTACACAGTGTACAGTTACTGTTATTTAATCACGAGAAACTTTTATTTCACAAAACTGTAAGGTCATTTTATCACCATGCCTTAATTTGAGAACACTATTGGCTCTAACTGGCACTCCTAAAGGCAGAGCAGGTAATTATTATGCACAAATGGATTTAATTTGAAGGTACTCTGAAGGTACTTTTTTATACTTTACTTTATACCTAAGGGTAAGAAACGCGGCTTTTTAAATTAAAGCATTTAAAGCATAAGAATTGTTATCTGTATTCATATTATATTTTATATATATATATATATATATATCGTAAAGAACGACGCTTGTATAGGAGATATTCTGCGCAAGACGAGAGAGAACGAAACAAATGAAAAAATGAGGTAACCACCAGGGTGGTTACCTCATTTTTTCATTTGTTTCGTTCTCTCTCTCTCGTCTTGCGCGGAATATCTCCTATACAAGCGTCGTTCTTTACGTTATTTATACTGCGTGTTCTTTGCAGTTGAATGTGTGTATATATATATATATATATATATATACACATCGATACTCTTCAGGCATTCCTTTTGGGCATACAGTTTTTCTCATGTGCGTATCGGGTGACATTGGAAAGGGCCACTTTTACAAAGGTTTTTTGCTGCCTTCCAACCATTTGTTCGTTGGGGTCAGACTCTCGATAAGAAGGCATCTGCTTTGAGAACATTTCCATGAGGACCATACCTCACCTCAGATTTAGCCAGTCATTCACTCGCCTTCCAAGGTGTAGTATCTATTTTAACAGGTTCTGGCTTTGGCCTATTTGTAATTCCCTTTTTCAACCGTAAAGGACTCAAATTCTTTCGGACGCAGTATTATAATTTATTCAATAATCCAACTCTCAGTTATATGTATACTGTGCATTTGTCCTTCGTTCCAATCAACATTTAAAGCCAACAATTCATTCGTATTATTATTACTAGTACAGTTCCCGCCGCTTCGCTGACGGTTGGACAGGCTAAACTACAAAAAAAGAACCCAGCCGTGGAAATTTTGAGCTTCACATTGTGTCAACATTTCTGAATCTGGTATCTCCCAAAACCTCCTCACCCCCATTCATACAACTTGGGGGCTAACCCCCTCCCTCATTACCCCCACCCCTCCCCATTACCCTACCCATCCCCCATTACCCCCACCCCCACCCTTCCCCCATTGCTAAACTACAGAAAAGAACACAGTCATGAAAATCTTGAGCTTCACATTGCCGCCCGTAATACAATTTCTGAATTTTTTTTACAATTTCTGAATTTTTTTCTCACAATTTTTTCTCACAATTCCTGAAAGTGTGACGGACAGACAGACGGACAGACGGACAGCTCTCTTATTATAGTATAAGATTACACCTTCATTTCAAGCAATTATAACGTTATTTACTGTGACATTTATTTGTTTAGTTAATTAAAGAGAAAAAAAACAAGTCCACGTTTTTTCCTCGTTTTGATCGAAAGATCAATGGTAATTCCAATTAACTCAGCAGTTTCTGTCAACCCACTTAATCATTAATGACTGTAGTTAATTATAAAATTAGCGTCGGTAACAAAGGCAATATATCAGTGGCCTGCTGTGACCTTCAAACCCAGATACACAATGCGGAGTACATGAGCCTGGATCAGAAAATCAAGTAAATATAATTTCGAGGAACTTCCTGACATAAAAACAAACATAAAAATATACCTTACACAGTACAAAAGTTGAAAACTATATTTTTGTAATAGTTTCCAATCCAAAATACATAAATTAAAAATGCAACTTCGAATATTTTTCTTTAATAATTAATGTGATTAAAGCCTTGAGCCTTCGTTGGCAACTTAACTGTAATGCGTGACGTTACCAGTGTTCACCATCCCAGCCCTTCTAAAATAAACTGCATACAATAAAATACTTAAAAATTACTCTTATTCTGAAGTTGATTTACTACTCACACTTAATAGTTCAATTACAAATATATGATATATGAGTCGTGAATATAACTAAGGTAATCATACCTAGTAACATTCATTTTTTCTATATATAAAGTCCAAAATGAAAATTCGGAAAAATTTTTTTTTTTCTTTCTATTTTATTATTTAACAAGTAATTGATGAATTATTCCTTTTTTAAATTACCTAATCATTTTTTAGATTAAGCTTAATCATGTAATTGTGTTAAATTCTGCAATGTTCATTTTTTTATACATTCTCTCTTAGTTGTAAAAGATGAAGTCATAACTTGCCAAAACTCTAAATTAACACAATTTTAAATTTTAAGCATTTAATTTTGGCTCATATGCGTGTTTAATTTTAATCCATGATAAAATGCATATTTCAATTTTTATTTTTAGTTAACTCGGCAAATCATGATAACATCAAATCTGTCAATATGCTTTTTGAAAGAAAGATACGACTTCAACTTCAAATATCTTGTTTATCTGCCAATATGCTGTTAGAGCCAAAATTTACCTTTATCTTCATATATTTTGCAAAAAAAAATTCAGCCGATTGAGAATAAAAACAAAACAGGTGAACACCAAATAACAATGACGTCGCCAAATTATTCATATATAAACTCTTGTAATTTTTCAAATTATCATTCTGATTATTTTCATCTGATCTAGAGGCTGAAGCATTACCTGTAATATTTTAGAAGCAGTTTAGTCAGAGGATCTCTTTGTCTTCTCCTTTGAGCCCTGCTTTCTCCAGAGAACTTAGTTTTAAAATAGTATAAATAATTTCCCGATACGCTACAAGAAGAATCGGGAACCGTCAGATAATTTAGTAAGTTTTCACAGAATCCTCCGATCCACTACAAGAAGGAATCGGAGTGTAGTATAAAAGAAACTACTATGATTCCCTACACGGTACCAGATAACCCAGAGTGAGAAAATACGTTGCTGCTATCTAACCAGAACTGCCATCAACCGCGAACCACCCAAGACAATAGACAGAGGGTTAACATATACGAGGTGTGTTAAAAAAGTTCCCGAACTGGTTATACTGCCCGCGCATCACATGACGCGCATGCGCATCATGCGATGCATGTTGTAGTGACTCAGTCTGTGCCCAAAGACGGTTACCGCTTGTTGATATCGTATTTTGTTCTCTCGATATTTACTGTTTTGTGAAATCATTTTGTGTGTTTTGCCGCATATTGTGCATTTGAATAATGGCTACTGTTGAAGAACAACGTGTGTGCATAAAATTTTGTGTTAAACTGGGCAAGACTGCTTCTGAAACCCATGCCATGCTGAACACAGCATTTGGCAATGATGCCTTAAGTTGGACAACCACTTTTGAGGGGCACAAACAGTTTAAGGAAGGCTGAACGTCGACGGAGGACGATGCAAAGGTGGGACGACCTTCTATTTCAAGAACTGATGACACTGTTTCTTGTATTCGTGAAATGATTCGAGGGAACCGTAGACTGACAGTCAGGGAAGTCGCAGACAAAATGGACATTTCGATAGGATCATGCTACACGATACTCAGAGAGAATTTGGGGATGCGTCGTGTGTCAGCCAAATCTGTGCCACGACTCTTGACTGCCGAGCAGAAAGAGCAACGTGTTGTTGTGTCTCAAGACCTCCTTCAACGTGCCAATCCTGATGAAAATTTTCTCAGAAACATCGTTACGGTGACGAGACGTGGGTGTACGGGTATGACGTTGAAACAAAACAGCAGTCATCGCAATGGAAGTGCGCGACAGTAGCCATTATTCAAATGCACAAAATGCGACAAAACACACAAAATGACTTCACAAAACAGTAAATATCGAGAGAACAAAATAAGATATCAATAAGCGGTAACGGTCTTTAGACACAGACTGAGTCACACTACAACATGCATCACAACCAGTTCGGGAACTTTTTGAACACACCTCGTTTATTACAGGATAACTGCCCTGTTGGGAGGCTGGAGTTTAAGAGGGACTGCGTTGTTTTCACATCTCGGAGAGGGTGGAGTGGAACTATTGTGGGGAACTGCACATAAAGATCTCCATGATACAAAGTATGTATTGGTAATGGTTTGAATGCGTCATTTGCACGTTCTTGTTTGTATTACCTGAAGCTATTAAGTCGCATTTCTTTATACCGGAGGGAAAGTTGTAGCTCCATAAATTAAAATGTATATATATATATATATATATATATATATATATATATATATATATATATATATATATATATATATATATATATATATATTGTGTGTGTATATATACACACACACATATATACCTATATATATATATATATATTGTGTGTGTGTGTGTGTGTATGTACACACACACATACATATATATATTGTGTGTATATATATATATAATTCACCATTGTAAATTTTCTCCATGTGTTATTGTGAAAAAGGTGAATTGCTAGGAAATCACGCAGTGGTTAAGAAAGGTTGAGAACGTGCCATGAGAAGAAACCTTTAAAACGCTTATTCATCGGAGGCCGCAGAAAACAATCTGATTTTACCCACGACTTGCAGGAAGCAATTGAAACCATTGTATCATCTCGAACGTTAGAAAACTGCCTGAGTTCAGTCGTAAGAAAAGATTTCAATGGACAAGAAAACACGAAAATTGGCCCTCTGAGAATTGGGAAAAGTAGGTGTTTGTTCCACGAAAGCCATTTGGAGGTGATTTAGCAGTACTTAAAGGTAAGGATGAAATTCATTGGCGAGTTGTACGCTTTATAACGTAATCCAAATCACCTATTGTATGGACAATAGATTCCACGCATTTATTGGTTTCGTCTATGTGAGGAGGAGGATTGAGGGGCCTACCACCCAGATTGCATCATCCCTACTGTAATAGGTCACAGTAGCAACGTTATAATCTTACGTTGGATATCGTCAGCAGGAGTCAGAAAATTATTTTTGCACGAGAGGCAAATGAATTAAACAACACATACAAGAGTGTTGAAACAGCTCTGAGGGTTCTTCATTAATAAATTACTTCTATCTTCCATGTTTTCTCTTCCAACAAGATGTTCTCTTCCAACAAAACAATTACCACGTCATGTGCCGAGAGGTAGTATATCAGGGGTTGGTCTTTCAGTCAGCAGGTTAAGAAAGTAAGTCTCTTCCAACAAAACAATTACCACGTCATGTGCCAAGAGGTAGTATATCAGGGATTGGTCTTTCAGTCAGCAGGTTAACCTGAATGGTTAATTTGGGTGAAATTTTGTCACGAGTTCATCAAAGTAAGTCCGTATAACCATGTTGCTTTTATTCGAGGTTGTTCCTGGCACTCCTAAAAGCACAGGAGGTAATTATTATGGTTTTAGTGACTTATTTGTAAAGTACAGTGTCAAAATGGCGTTTAAAGTATAAACACAAAACTGACCCCACTTTTTACACACACTGAAAAACCTAAGCATGCGTTTAGGGTCTAAACACTTGTGATTAGTTTTTGAATGTTGGGGTTCAGGCGAATGATGCTTCTAAAACATGCTGGAAAACAATTTAACGCGTTTCAATTCCAAACACGGTTTCTATGGCCTACTTTTCAAAAGTCTTTAGAAAGTTTTGGGTAAAAGTGTTAAGAAACTAATATGTCGATCAAAGTTAGAGATTCGCACAAGATTAACAGAAGAATGGGGCAAATCGGAAGGAAGTAGTGCATACAAAGATTTTGATGACATGTCCCAAAAGGATTTCAAAATCAGTGTTGTTTCATATAGTTCATCCCTATATTTTGTACGCCACAATTAAAGAGGATGTCGAATACTTCTGTCCAAGTCTCTCTCTCTCTCTCTCTCTCTCTCTCTCTCTCTCTCTCTCTCTCTCTCTCTCTCTCTCTCTAATATCGAGGTGACTGATTTAGAAAAGGAGTTGGGTGTGCTAATTAGCAGCGACCTTAAGTTTACGAAACAGTGCATAGAGGTGGAAAAGAAAGCCCAGAAGCTATTGGGTTATATCAAGAGGCAATTTCAGTTTCGGAACAAGGAGATTGTGCTGTCGCTGTACAACTCCCTGGTTCAGCCGCACGTGGAGTATGCTGTGCAGTTCTGGTCGCCCACCCTCAGGAAAGATATTGAGAGGCTGGAGCGAGTGCAGGCGAGGGCCACAAAGTTAATCCCTTCCGTTAGGCATATGGGCTACAATCGACGGTTACGCGCCCTGAACTTGTTTTCGCTGGAAACTCGGAGGCTGCGCGGTCAACTAATCGAGGTTTTCAAGCTCTTACGCGGGTTCAACGATGTCGATTTTAGAAGCATGTATAGTTTAAATGATAACCCAACTCGCAACAATGGTTGGAAGTTGGATTTGAAACGGTTTAGGACTAGTGTGTGAGGGAATTACTTTACGTATAAGATCTGTGACACGTGGAACAGGTTACTTTCAGAAGTTGTGAACAGTTCCTCTGTGGATCATTTCAAGAAAAGGTTAGACGAAATCTTGCACACTATTTGAGTGTGTACAAAATTTTCCCTGGCACCCGTTGCCATTGGTACCTCCTCGGTATGGGCCGCAAGGCCTTTTGAGGTATTTCTTTCCCTTGTAACTCCTTGTAACTCTCTCTCCGCAGGGGTATAAAGTTTATGCACATTCCTTCTGGGTGTTGTAAACTTTATACTTGGGGTGTGACAGCCCTCCGGTCCCGAGTCGTGGGATTCTAGAGAAATTGGCTGCCAGTTCCTTTAGGTTCTCTCTCTTTCGGGAGGGCGGGTGAAGTCTGTTGTGCAATCCTGTCCCGTGGGTTACTAGGACCCCATTCCATCCCTACTCTGTCCTTTTAGCTTAAGTTAAGGATGTTCTCCTCTGACTGCAAAATTTTTTTTTTTTTTAAAAACCCTTTTTTTTTAGTATTAAGTCTTTTTCTCTTCTTTCACTATTAGGACCCTACTACTACCTCATGCATGGGAAGAGAGGCTTTGGAACCTCTATAAATAACACCATTTAACGCTCGTAGGTTGTGAGAGACTGGGATGGAGGGGTCCCAGGCGTTGGGGCGCGATGAATGGAATGTGGCTAGTGCTCCGTTAAGCCCATTCCTAACGCGTAATGGCCTGACCAGCCCCCTGCGACCGTTCTTTGGTGACCAATTGATGGTGCTTGGCTGTACTGCTCTTAGGTGAGAGAGCTTTACTGCCCAGCTGGCTGCCAGGGCAGCGTAAAATCTCGGGCGTAGCCTCTGAGTCTGGTGGGATATCCCTTGAACACTGGATTCTAAGAGTCTGGCCGCTTGTGAGTGACTAGTAAGACTTAGTAAGGGGCTGCATCTCGCTGTCGCTCCTGGCGGGAAATCCGTGACGCCTGCGTCGCGAGTGTTTGTCAGTTGGTAGCTGCGACACGTTTGGGACTGTCCGGCCCTGGGGAGACCTTTGGTCGGTGCGGCAGCAGCGAGAGGTGTAGTCTTCTGGATGGGATGAACGTCACTTGCAAATAGGTGGATGCGTCTACGCGGGGGAAGAATTCACCCCCCCTCCCTCCTTTCTTATATACTGGTCAGAACGTTTTTGATAGTTTTCATTGCTAGAACGCTTTATCTTATTCAGTGTATTCAGAGTTTGAAAAAAAAATAAGTTACAATGACTAGACCGCAGAAACTGAAGGCTGAATGTGCGAGGTGTGAAGTAAACCAGTGAGTGACGAACTTCAAAGAAGCCTGCTTCGAGAAGATCAACCACTCCAGCATGTGCCGCTTTTGCGAACTCGTGCGGTTTTACGAGAAGCTAGAGGAGATGGTCCGGCGGCTCGAGTCGTCCAGACCGGCTGTTGGAGGAGCGGCGGTCACTGACACGGCTGCGCCCTCCACCCCGGAGCTCATTGATAGGATAGCTGCCATGGAAAGGCGGTCCAGCGATGGACTGGACAGAGCTCGGGACCACGGAGAAAGGGTAGAGGTGCAACTGAGGCCAGGGTACAAAATCAGTGTGAGGAATCGCCAGCGACCCACGTAGAATGCACGGAACCGCGGCGCAAGGTGGAAGGCGAACAGAAGGGTGGGAAGGGGCCTACTGATGGCCCAAAGAAGCTGAAGGATGTAGCTGCCGGTCGGGGTGGGTCGGGTGGTGTAAGTGCGTCTATGGGTGGCGACGGGTATCGAAAGGTCTCGGGCAAGAAGGCTGCGAAACCGAAGCCTGAGACCCCAGTTGCCCCTGTCAGGACCTCCAACCGCTTTAGTCTCCTGTGCTCGAAGGAGGAAGACAGCGTTTTGATTGAGGACTCTCAGATCAAGGGCCAGGAGAAGTACTTTGCTTCTGCAAACTGGGACGGGAGGAAGGTAAGGTGCTTACCTGGGCGGGAACGGCGCACTTAAGGAAGGAGGTAGAGAAGCTGCGCGTGGCTAGTCGGAGAACTGCGATCGTTGTCCACGCTGGTGGCAACGACCTGTTCCTCAAAGGCGGTAGGGTAGGTCTTACAGAAGGGGTCATCACCGAGATCATGTCTCTTGCAGATGATCTAAATCTGAAGAGAGACAGGGGAATGTTGATGGGTATTTTACTGCGGATGAATGCCAGTGACCACGCGCTCAGTAAGGTCATTGGCATCAACGAGAGGGTGCAAGACTTGTGCGTCCCGCTGGGCGTGAGGTTTTTTGACCCCTTCGACGCATTTTCGGGTAGGTGGGACCTTTACCAGAGGGGTGATGTCCACTTCAATGACAAGGGTAAAGGTGTGCTTGGCGCGCTGCTCGACCGGCACCTATACAGAATGGTGAGGTCGAGCTCGGGGAGAGATGACGGGCCACCACCGGGGAGAGATGACGTTGAGCAGGTGGAGGACGTACCTTCAACTGAAGGGTGCGTCCACGTACAGGTGGGGTGGGTGACTCTCCTTCTACATTGGAGGGGGCTCAGGCTCCTGCGGAAGTTGCCCCCTCGTTGGTGAGGGGCTCTTCAACTCCTGACAGCGCTGGTTGTTTGGGAAACGGGTCGTGCTAGGGGGTGGTAAGAATAGAGAAGGCTCCCTCCGTGCAATGCTTTTTAATGCTAGGTCGATTAGGAATAAGTTTTGCGAGCTACGGGCGCTCTTAGCATCAGAATACCAGGATATCGTTGCTATCACTGAGTCCTGGTTTCATACTGATCGAAGGGACTACGTTGGGAGTTCGAAATTCCCAGGTATAGTATGTTTCGCAAAGACCGCACCCGTGGGGAGGGGGGGAAGGGTACTAATATACGTCAGGGACACGTTGAGTCCGGTTGTCTGCCAGTTCCGGTCGGAACGGGAGCTGCTTGGTGTCGATCTGAACGTGGGAGGGACGAACTATAGGTTAATCTTGGTGTACAGACTTCCGCATCTCCTCCTCGAGGAGGATACAGCCCTGTACACCGAACTCCGTAAGCCTGCTAGGGGATAGGGTATGTGTAGTTTTAGGAGACTTCAACTGTCGCGGCATAAAGTGGGAAGGCAGGACTGCTGATGCTGAAGGGAGGAAGCTAGTTGACTTTGCTGATGAGAACTTCCTCACTCAGTGAGTCAATGAGCCTACACGAGGCGAAAGCGTTTTAGACTTAGTATTCACGACTGAAGACAACCTCGTCACTGGCCTCACCGTTGACGAATCGTTGGGCGGGAGTGATCACGGTCTGATTAGGTTCCGTGTCTGCGTCCCTCGGGTGAAGCGTAGTAACTCGAGAGGCAGTAACCTCGATCTCCGGCGGGCGGACTTTGTTAGCCTCCGGGATAGCGTAGGTAAGATGGGGTTAGAGGTCGGCGGTGATGTTGAGGGAGTGTGGACTGCATTCCGGGATGAGTTTATGGTGCTGCAGTCTGATGCCATACCCTCAAAACCGGTCACCCCTGCTTCAACGCAGTCTAAGTGGTTCAGTCGTGACATCGCTTCGGCTATCCGAAATAGGAAAGTAGCGTATAGGAGGGCGAAGGCTAATCGTTCCCAGGAGAACACTGAGGCGTATGTCCGCCTGTGTAAGGAAGTGAAGGTGAAGGTTAGGCTAGCGAAACGCAACGAAGAACTCCAGGTGGCAAGCCTCTGCAAGGGGAACGCTAAGGAGATCTTCAGTTATGTTAATAGTAGAAAGCCCATTAGAAGCATGATAGGTCCATTAAAGGACCCCAGCGGCGTTCTGCGGACCTCCGACGCGGACATCGCTAATGTGCTTAATGAGTACTTTGCGAGTGTGTTCACCAGGGAGGACAGCCGCGTTATCCTCGAGCCAGGCGTGAGGCACGAAGGTGCTGGTCTGGATAGTGTTCGGTGTACCGCTACAGTCGTTGCCGTTGGAGACGGGCCAGGTGCCTGGTGACTGGAGGGAAGCCAACGTGACCCCTATCTTTAAGAAAGGGGATCACGAAAGTCCATGGAACTATCGTCCCATTAGTCTCACTTCAGTTGTAGGTAAATTATTAGAGGGGATAATAGCCGATAGGATCGTTGACCATTTGGATTCCTACAAGTTGCTTGGGGACTCCCAACATGGGTTTAGACGGCATAGGTCGTGTCTCACCAACTTGCTCGAGTTTTTCCACGTCATGTTGGGTGAGTATGACAAGAGTAGGGCGATTGATATGCTTTATCTCGACTTTCAGAAAGCCTTTGATAAGGTACCTCACCCGCCAGCTAATGGCGAAAGTGCGCCCGCTGGGTATCGGTGGGGAAGTAGGTAGGTGGATTGAAAACTGGCTGAAGAATAGGCGGCAGAGGATTGTAATTAAAGGGGTTAGTTCGGGTTGGGCCTCGGTCACTAGTGGGGTTCCTCAGGGTTCCGTTTTGGGGCCACTGTTGTTTATCATTTACATAAATGATATCGACGGTGGCATCGTCAGTCGGATCGCCAAATTCGCTGATAACACCAAGCTTGGGGCCAATGTTGGGACGCCCGAAGCGATCGATGAACTGCGTGCGGACCTAGGTAGGATAGGAGAATGGTCCGAGAAATGGCAAATGCCGTTTAACTTGGGTAAATGCAAAGTGATGCACATTGCCGTTGGAGACGGGCCAGGTGCCTGGAGGGAAACCAACGTGACCCCTATCTTTAAGAAAGGGGATCACGAAAGTCCATGGAACTATCGTCCCATTAGTCTCACTTCAGTTGTAGGTAAATTATTAGAGGGGATAACAGCCGATAGGATCGTTGACCATTTGGATTCCTACAAGTTGCTTGGGGACTCCCAACATGGGTTTAGACGGCATAGGTCGTGTCTCACTAACTTGCTCGAGTTTTTCCACGTCATGTTGGGTGAGTATGACAAGAGTAGGGCGATTGATATACTTTATCTCGACTTTCAGAAAGCCTTTGATAAGGTACCTCACCCGCCGGCTAATGGCGAAAGTGCGCCCGCTGGGTATCGGTGGGGAAGTAGGTAGGTGGATTGAAAAATGGCTGAAGAATAGGCGGCAGAGGGTTGTAATTAAAGGGGTTAGTTCGGGTTGGGCCTCGGTCACTAGTGGGGTTCCTCAGGGTTCCGTTTTGGGGCCACTGTTGTTTATCATTTACATAAATGATATCGACGGTGGCATCGTCAGTCGGATCGCCAAATTCGCTGATGACACCAAGCTTGGGGCCAATGTTGGGACGCCCGAAGCGATCGAGGAACTGCGTGCGGACCTAGGTAGGATAGGAGAATGGTCCGAGAAATGGCAAATGCCGTTTAACTTGGGTAAATGCAAAGTGATGCACATTGGCTATGCTAATCCCAAGTCGGACTACTCAATGTTGGGGAGTAATATCGAGGCGACTGATTTGGAAAAGGACTTGGGTGTGCTAATTAGCAGCGACCTTAAATTTACCAAACAGTGCGTAGAGGTTGAAAAGAAAGCCCAGAAGCTGTTAGGTTATATCAGGAGGCAATTTCAGTTTCGGAACAAGGAGATTGTGCTCTCTCTGTACAATTCATTGGTTCGGCCGCACCTGGAATATGCTGTGCAGTTTTGGTCGCCCACCCTCAGGAAAGATATTGAGAGGCTGGAGCGAATGCAGGCGAGGGCCACAAAGTTAATCCCTTCCGTTAGGCATTTGGGCTACAATCGACGGTTACGAGCCCAGAACTTGTTTTCGCTGGAAACTCGGAGGCTGCGCGGTCAACTCATCGAGGTTTTCAAGTTCTTACGCGGGTTCACCGATGTCGATTTTAGAAGCATGTTTAGTTTAAATGATAACCCGACTCGCAACAATGGTTGGAAGTTGGATTTGAAGCGGTTTAGGACTAGTGTGTGGGAATTACTTTATGTATAAGATCTGACACGTGGAACAGGTTACCTTCAGAAGTTGTGAACAGTTCCTCTGTGGATCATTTTAAGAAAAGGTTAGACCAAATCTTGCACACTATTTGAGCGACTGGCTGGCTGCTTGCTGGTGCTTGGAGTTGCAGTTGGTGGCTGGAAGGCGTGAAGTGTTGGCTGGATTGCACGTTTTTTCATGGAGACGTACAGCTCATGATAGCACCGCACCGTATCCTTCACCTTAGCCCTCACAGCGGCGCTCCTATCCAACTGAAGGTCATGCTCAAACACCTCTTCCAAAGTGTCCAAATTTCTGCAAGATACTCGCCAAGTTCTTGACGGTGAGCTCCTTCGGAGGGGGAGTTTCTGGCTCTCGTAGTTCCTCCTCAACCCGTTGTTGTTGCAACTCCATCAGGTCTGCGTTGCTGAGCTCTTCCCCATGCGACTCCAATAAATCCTCGAAGTCATCCTCGTCCACCTCCTCAAACCCAGCTTCCCTCGCAAGTGCAGTAATCGCCTTTCTGGCTTCAGGTACTTGGTTGGTAAAGTCCTGGAAGTCATGCACGCACTCTGGCCAAAGTTTGCACCATACTCCGTTCATTATTGCCTCACTCACCTCTTCCTAGACCAGCTTGATGTTCTCCAAGGCCTTCTTAATGTTAACTTTTCCAAAACTCTCGGATGGTGGGTTTTCCTTTGCCGTCAATCTCTGCTAGTAGTTGCCTCATGGTGCGCCGGGTGTAATAGGCCTTGAAGGTGGCTATTACACTCTGGTCCATCGGCTGCAGGAGTGAGGTGGTGTTAGGTGGCAAGAATACCACCTGCACATTATCGCACCAATCTTGCATCTGCACTAGGTGTCCTGGGGCATTTTCAATAACAAGCAAGGCCTTGTTGTTGAAGTTGTTTTCGCGGCAGTAATTTTCACAAAAGGGGAAAAGTAATTGATGGTGTAGTCCTGGGTCAAGTTCTGAGTTACCCAAGCCTTAGGGTTGGAGCGCCAGATCACCGGCAAGTGCGCCTTTATACACCTTTTGAGTGTGCGGGGGTTCTTTGAATGGTAGATAAGCAGAGGTTTGAGTTTCACGTCCCCCTCCGCGTTGTCACCCAACATCATAGTCAGCCTATCCTTCGCCGCCTTAAAGCCTTGAGCTGTCTTCTCCTCAGAAATGTATGTATGAAAGGACATCTTCCAAAATAACCTCGTCTCGTCAAAGTTAAACACCTGCCGTGGTGTGTAGTCCGCCACAGGGGCGTAGCTACCATATACGCACGTGCGTACACTTGAAATCTGACCAAAAACTTAATCTTGACTGCGTTTTTTTCGGTTGTACTTAATAAAACATCACAGATGTCATCGGAGATATATATATTATATTTTGTTTCATTGAGCTGCGTCATTCGAGTGGCTCAGGCAAGGATATCACAAAGGGACTATGACCAAACAGTGTTATAGTAGTCCCTTTGCTATGACATAAATGAATCCGCCTGGATTCGCCCCTGCGAGAGTGAATCACATGGCCGCTTGCCATTCGACGGTTGGATTCGGTGGTGTGTGGAGGGCTTGGAGGCGTGTTCGGGGTCAGTTGTTTTTGTAATGTATTTCTAGTAAAATACACGTATCCTGTTTCTGCATGCACTGCAGAACGCAGCTTTAGTGGAATGAAACGACTGAAAACCCCACTTCGCAGCACGATGAGTGACAAGATATTGTCATCTCTGGCGGTACTACATATTCACAAACACAAAGATTTGATATTGATAAAGTGATTTCAAAGTTTTCAACAGCTAGGGGCAGACGTCTAGCTTTGTGTTTGTAAATGACAAACTACTACTTTATAGCTGTATCTATTCTTGTAGGCATACACGACCATTCTCGTCAATAATAAAGACCTCAGGCTAGTTTAAAGTTTCTCATTTATGTACGTTTTAGGTTTTAGAAAAATGAGTAGGGATAAAGAAAGTAGAATTTTAATTTGATAGTGACCAAGGTTGTGTTTGTGGTTGAAAATGAGTACTGGCCAATAAAGAAAATGCTTAAAATACGTCGTATCACTATTTTGTTCAGAAATATCTCGTGGAAAATGCTGGAAATAGCATCAACGAGCACCTAGACGGCCAAATTTTCTGAGGGGCATACCCTCAGATCCTTCTAGCAACTTCGGCGCTCAATATATGTTACATTGTGCATACAGTAAAAAAAAAGTTTAGCTACGCCCCCCCCCTCCCCTGCCCGTCCTCAATGACTTATTTCAGCCAGGGAGGATATTGCTGAGCGGCGGTGTCAGCACTGGCAGCCTCTCCTGTGATGTGGAGATTATGAAGATTGGCGCGGCGCTTGAAGCGGCCAAACCAGCCGCGACTCGCCGTGAACTCAGGAGTATCACTCGATCCCTCACCACCTTGCTGACATACATCACTGTAGAGGTTACGAGCCTTTTCTTGAATCATAGCCAGCGATAAAGGCATGTGCCGCTGAGACTAATCCTCGATCCAGTATCCTAGCATACGCTCCATCGACTCCATTGCACTATCACGGAATCTAGTAATCTTCGTAGTTGAAGCAGGGACTGTAGTGCCAGCTAGTTCCTTGATGTTGGCTGCAATCTTGATTATGGATGCACAGTTGAGGTGGCTAGTTTAAGTTTGCGGCTGATCTCAGTCGGGCCCTCACCGCTTTCATGCCTCTTAATGATGTTTAATTTAACACTAAGATTCACTGGCACACGAGACCGCTTCGCAACAGGGGTACCAGACAGAGTACCATTCGATGCAGGGCGTTTAGGAGGCATTACGTATGAAATTTCGTACGAATTCACTCGGTATTCACAGTTCACATGCGAACAGTCACAGGGCAGGGAGGAAATGGCGTCCAGCGGCGCGCATGCGCAGTGGGTGGCGTAAGGGGCGCTGGTAGCAGTTTTCAGCCGAAAGCAGCTGTCCTGGCTGACGGCAGGACGGCCGCTTTCGTATACGTATAAGCGAGGACCGCATATGAATAACAAATTTTAGGTGTAAAAAAATTATATATGTATAAACGAGTATACGAATAACGAGGACTCGCTATATATATATATATATATATATATATATATATATATATATGTGTGTGTGTGTGTGTGTGTGTGTGTGTGTGTGTGTGAAGGGGTGACTAACATTTCAAAAATATCAAAACATGCGAGAAGAGTACAAAAAAATAGGATTCTTCTCGAAATGAAATGCATTTTTTCATATTATTTATGCCTAATTATATAAAAATCGCAAAAGTAAAATATTTTTCCATTAAAATCCTTCGATACGTGGCTAATAATCAGTAATTATTTTATCCCCGCAGTCATAATAAGGTAATGAGACAAAAATAAGATGAGGAGACAATTATTTCGTTGAAAAAAATATATATTCTTCACAATTTTCGAAATTTTTAAATAAATAAGAAATTCTATAATAAGAAGACTTCATTTTATATATATATATAATATATATATATATATATACATATATATATATATATATATATATTTATATATATGATGGTGTATAAATATATATATATTGCTATGTATGGGAATAATGTAATAATGTTAATTAATTACTGGTTATAAATTAACCCACAAACAAAATTGATCATGCAAACAGAATGAATTTGTATGTGTAAATACCAAACTGAAAAACGAGGCTCAAACAAAGGATTGATGTTCGTCAAACATGGCGCTGGGCATTTTTGTATAGGAGTCCGTTTCGGGTGTGAACGAAACAATTTGGAAATTCTTAAGTACAGGAAATTAAAAACATATGCCTGTTAAATACTCATGTAATTTAGGGAAAAAGACATGAATTCAATTGTCTATTTAATTCTGAATAAGTTCGGATAAAAATACCATATATAGGTTACCCAAAAACTAGGAAAATAATAACTAATGTAAAAATTACATTAAAATACAAACGTAGCCATGAAGATTCGACTTTGTTGTGGAGGTGTTCGAAAAATGGAACGCCGAATCGAAATCATACTTTTGTATAAAGCGGGAATATGAAAGGTTAATATATATAATTTTTTAAAATAAGATGAATCAAAAAGAGAATTTTATTTGGGTATGTAAGTAGATCTTACGCCTGGCAGCCTCGCGCGGCAACAGGTGATCATAGGCCGAAAAAAGACGTCATATAAAAATGGAATCGTATTAGAGCAGAGAACGAGAATGAAATTTATATCAAGTTACTCTTTACCTATTGCCGAATAACGTAGCATAAAATCATGTTAGTAAAAGATGGGATTAAGGTCTTCCATTATGAAATAAAACGCGAAGCAAAAGGCGCCATATAAGAAGTACGCTGGGGCAGTGTCTCGAGGCTTGTTGAACGAATGTTCTCCTACAAAGTCTATGCGAAAATTTAAATACAAAAATTTAAATTTGTTTCTTTTAAGAACAAAAAACGAGTTCTTAGTGGAAGTGCCTCTCTGAACGTGAAACGATGAAGTCAGAAAAAGACTTCGTGTGAAAAGTGAAGTAAAAGTCACAAATATAACTAGTTCACCCTACAAGTCTTCCCTAAAAGAGTATAGAAAACGGACCGGACGCGTAAATCACTCTCAAAGCGAATGTGTTGGCTGAAGAAATTGAAACGCAACATATTCTTCCCTTAAAACTTAACGGAAGAAAACGGAGACACTCCGTATATTCTATTCGTGTGTGTAAATCGTCGAAAATAATGTATCCTACATTCTCCGCTTAGAAAACGGGATGGGTTCCGTGCATTCGGTCGAAATATAAAAGGCAAAACTTCTCACGTGAATAATTACCACGACCAAAAAGGAAGTAGGTAAACAATGTAACTAAGGTTCGCATTAAACATCATAATTGAAATGGTCAAATAACCAGATAGGATTCAAATAATTCTATGAAAATGTATTTTGTACCTAGCTAATACGGTAAAAAGGCCGGGTAGAGAAACAACTGTAACTCTAAAGATGGAATCAATCAATCAAATCAATCAAAATTGTAGTATGTATGCATTCATTAATTTTTTAATGGCCTTGCCTATTACAATACGGCTGTATTAACTCTCTATGGACAGATTTTTCTGTAGAGTTAAGTTATAAATGCGTGTATATGAAAAGTTAGAAATTTGTAACAGTTATCCATATAGGGTTAAATTAAATAACTACCAATTGTAGATTAAACTTGTATTACAATCAAATTTAAATTGCTTGTGCATTTTACTTAATTGTCTTATTATCAAGTGTCATTCTTCGACAAATTTTCATCACTGTCAAAAATTTCATTTTTGTATTGTAATTGGTTTAGAAATTCTGTGATGAATATATTACTTTTGTAAACGGTTCTTCAATTATTCCCCTACACGGATTGACAGAGAAATGAGAATATATAACAAGTGATATACATATATAACCTTCGGTTAAATTTATATAATGTGGTTTCAAGGAAAACAGGCTAAAATAAAAGTATAAATCATACAGTAAATGTAAATAATAAAACCACTTATTATAACTATATACAGGGTGGGCCGTAAGTTTCCATACATAGGAAAAATTAAACGTTTGTTTTTATGTTTCAGATACCCTAAGAATATGCGTTTGACGTAAGATCTTGTTTACTGATGAAGCAAATTTTTACGTCAATGGAGAGGTTAATCGGCAAAACATACGTTATTGGAGTAATGCTAACCCTAACTGGCTGAGTCCGACGAAGATGCAAGGTGCCGGTAAAGTGATGGTGTGGGCCGGGATATGGGGTGACAGAATTATTGGACCAATTTTTGTCAGTGGAAATCTTAATGCCGAAAGGTATCTTAACATGTTGCAAGAAGAGATTTTCCCATCCCTGCTAAACGAGGAAGGTAACTTCCCAGTTTACTTCCAGCAAGATGGAGCTCCACCTCATTATGGTCTTCACGTGCGTCGGTATTTGGATCAGCAGCAGTTTCCGGATGCTTGGATTGGTCGGCGTGGTCCTGTGGAGTGGCCTCCCAGATCCCCAGATCTCACCCCCCTTGATTTCTATCTTTGGGGGCACTTGAAGGCCATGGTGTATCAGGAAAAGATACGAGACATAAATCATCTAAAGGAACGTATCACCAACGCCATTACAAGCATAACGTCAACTGTGCTAATGCGTGTTCATCAACAGTGGGGAACACGTATTGAAATGTGTTTTCAAAACAATGGCAACCATGTAGAGCATATTATATAAATAAAAATGGTTGTCCATAAAAAAATGTTTATTTTTCCTATGTATGGAAACTTACGGCCCACCCTGTATATATATATATATATGAAAATTATTTCACGAAAGTAACACGTGAAAAATATTTATGATGAATAAAACCACGAAGGGAAGGAAACACAGAGTGGTGTTCAAGCGCTTTCGTCTAATGGCATCCTCAGGAACACTGAAGTAAATATAGAGTTCAAGACTATATATAGGTTACAAAATATATATATGATAAATATATAAATAAAAATTGTGGGAAGAGCATACAAATTTGTAAGGAAAACTACCAATTTTAGCACTTTGCCCGAATTCAACACAGGATCAAATGGATTGTTTACAACCAATTTTTATAGATAATGCCTGAATGATATATAGGTCACAAAAAAAAAATAAAATAAATTGAAAAATAAAAATTGTAAGAGGAGCATACAAATTTATAAGGGAAAATGACCAAAGTTTTAGCACTCTGCCCTTCTTGTCCAAATCCGTTCTGAACGAATTCAAAACAACGGGATCAAGTTGAAAAAGACCCTTGCTCATGTTAAAGTTATTTGTAAGTTGGATAATAGCAGACTCAAGAATATTTCTATTAACAATGTTGCTAGAGTGAAACAAAACTGAAGCATTATTCCAATCAATACAATGGGATAACTCTGACAAATGGACAAAAAGGGCACTGGACGACTGTCCTGTTCTAACGGAATATTGATGCTGTTTTACACGCGTGTGCAAATCCTTTCCCGTCTGACCAATGTGAAAGGAATCACATTGTTTACACCCAATTTTATAGATAATGCCTGAATTATTGGTAGGGCTATTTTTTACTATGATATTTTTCACAATATTGTTATATGAAAATACTACATTAATATCCAAAAGTTTAAATACATTAGCAATGCCTAAAAAGCCCGGGAAAAATAGAAGTACTAAAACATTCTTTGACAAAGTGCGAGTGTTATTATTCACACGATAGAAGGTTCGTTTTGCCTTGTTAAGACAAGATTCCATAAACGCAGGTGGGTAGCACAGATCACTTCCAATATCGTTGATTTTTTCCAATTTTTTGGCATCACATGGTTGCGGTACGTCGACGATATTTTGTGCATCTGGCCCATGGATCGTGACCTGGATGACTTCCTCCTTCAGTTAAATGATCAAGTTCCCTCCATTAAGTTTACTTTAGAAGTGGAACAAGACAACTCAATCCCGTTTTTGGATGCGCGTGTACATAGGGAAAGCCCAGGTTTTAAGTTTAGTATCTATCGGAAAAAAACAAACAATTTGTCCTACGTACACTTTTACTCTGGACATGACACCCCCCCAAATAAGAAGGCCATATTTTCTTCAATGTTTCTCCGCACTCTTAGGATCGCCAGTCCGGAATACATCGATGCCGAATTGGAAAAAATCAACGGTACTGGAAGTGATCTGTGCTACCCACCTGCGTTTATGGAATCTTGTCTTAACAAAGCAAAACGAACCTTCTATCGTGTGAATAATAACACTTGCACTTTGTCAAAGAATATTTTAGTACTTCCATTTTTCCCGGGCTTTTTAGGCATTGCTAATGTACTTACACTTTTGGATATTAATGTACCGTAGTATTTTCATAAACAATATTGTTAAAAATATCATAGTAAAAAATAGCCATACCAATAATTCAGGAATTATCTACAAAACTGGTTGTAAACAATGCGATTCCTTTTACATTGGTCAGACGGGAAAGGAATTGCACACGCGTGTAAAACAGCATCAATATTCCGTTAAAACGGGACATTCGTCCAGTGCCCTTTTTGTCCATTTGTCAGAGTTATCCCATTGTATTGATTGGAATAATGCTTCAGTTTTGTTTCACTCTAGCAACATTGTTAATAGAAATATTCTTGAGTCTGCTATTATCCAACTTACAAATAACTTTAACATGAGCAATAGTATTTTTCAACTCGATCCCGTGTTTTGAATTCATTCAGAACGGATTTAGACAAGAAGGGCAGAATGCTAAAACTTTGGTAATTTTCCCTTATAAATTTGTATGCTCCTCTTACAATTTTTATTTTTCAATTTATTATTTTTTTTTTGTGACCTATATATCATTCAGGCATTATCTATAAAATTGGTTGTAAACAATCCATTTGATCCTGTGTTGAATTCGGGCAAAGTGCTAAAATTGGTAGTTTTCGTTACAAATTTGTATGCTCCTCCCACAATTTATATATATATATATATATATATTATATATATATATATATATATATATATATAGTATAATTTTTTTTTTGTAACTATATATAGTCTTGAACTCTTATTTACTTCAGTGTTCCTGAGGATGTCATTAGACGAAAGCGCTTGAGCACCACTCTGTGTTCCCTTTCCTTCGTGGTTTTATTCATATATATATATATATACACATTTAACTGCAATGACCGCGCAGTATATTAACGTATAGAAACGACGTAAGTATAGAGGAGTGTTCTGCACACGAGGAAGAGAAATAACAAACAAATGAAAAATAAGGCACCCGCCCGGGAATATATATATATATATATATATATATATATATATATATATATATATATATATATATATACTGTATATATTTTAACTGCAAACAACACACAGTATAATTAATGTAAAGAACGACGCTTGTGTAGAAGAGTGTTCCGCACAAGATGAGGAGGGAGAACGAACAAATGAAAAATGAGGTACCACCCGGGAATCGAACCCGGGATCATCCGATTGGTCAGATATGCTATCCACTACACCATGGACCTCGATCAATCAGAGGTCGTAGTTCTCCTACATACGAGCAGAAACCAATGCCCTGAGGGGGCACCTTCGCATGCCGTACATAGTATATACATTTTAACTGCAAACAACACACAGTATAATTAATGTAAAGAACGACGCTTGTGTAGAAGAGTATTCCGCACAAGATGAGGAGGGAGAACGAACAAATGAAAAAAAAAATATATATATATATATACCGTATATATATATATATATACTGTTTCGTAGTTTTCCATTATACCGGGTTGCCCAGAAAAAAGTAAGCTATTGCTTTTATCAGCTATTATATTTACTATTGTTAAGACTTGCTTGCTTTTATAACGATTGAAATAAATAATTTGCTTTTATATGTAGCACTTCTATATGACTTGATAATATTTGTTTTAATATACTCTATTTATCTTTGTTGCAGATTTTTCAAAAACATTTAATCACCCATCAAAAATGCCTTCATATAATCAAGAAGATCTCATATTGATAAAACAATTACATATTGAGAAACACTATAGTGCCAGAAAAATTATATCAACGCCTCCAAATAAACCATGGACTCGTTCTGGTGTACAAAAAAGTTAAAATTGATAGAACTGGATGTGTTGCGAGAACCAAAGGTAGTGGAAGAAAAAGAGAAGTTCGCACTGATGAAAATATTGCAATGGTTGAGGAAATGGTTCTAAGTCAGGAAAAAAAGCCTGGAACGCATATGACACCAAATGAAATTGCAGCAGAAACCGGAATTTCAGAAGTTCTATACAACGAATTGTTAAAGAAGATCCACAATTGACAGTTTGTAAACGCTATCCAGTGCAGATATTGAGTAAAGTCAATAAGATGAACAGAATGGAAGCATGTCAAGCTTTTCTTGAAAGATTTCCCAATGTCAATAAGTCTGGTTTAGTGATGAAAAATCATTTTCAATTCGATCACCTATTACCACTCAAAACAATCGAGTGTATTCTACAGCAAGAACCGAGAGAGAAGTAACACCGAAAAGACTTTTAATTCAGGCGTTCCAGGCTTTTTTTCCTGACTTAGAACCATTTCCTCAACCATTGCAATATTTTCATCAGTGCGAACTTTTCTTTTTCTTCCACTATCTTTGGTTCTCGCAACACATCCAGTTCTATCAATTTTACGAATATTTTTTTCTACACCAGAACGAATCCATGGTTTATTTGGAAACATTAATATAATTTTTATGACACCATAGTGTTTCTCAATACGTAATGGCTTTATCAATATGAGATCTTCTTGACTATATGAAGCCATTTTTGATGGGTGATTAAATATTTTTGAAAAATCTGCAACAAAGATAAATAGAGTATATTAAAAACAAATATTATAAAGTCATATAGAAGTGCTACATATAAAAGCAAATTATTTATTTTAATCGTTATAAAAGCAAGCAAGTCTTGACAATAGTAAATATAATAGTTGATAAAAGCAATAGCTTACTTTTTTATGGGCAACCTGGTATATATAAATAAATATATATATAAAATGGAACACTACGAAAAGAGAAGACTGAATTAATACGAAGACTGAAGTAAAACGTGTAGCTCAAAGGACGGTTCATCTCTCTCTCTCTCTCTCTCTCTCTCTCTCTCTCTCTCTCTCTCTCTCTCTCTCTCTCTCTCTCTCTCTCTCTCTCTCTCTCTCTCTCTCTCTCTCTCTCTCTCTACATATATATATATATATACGGTATCTTACTGATGTTTCTGATGAAAACGCAAGATGAGACGAGTTTCAGTCAAAAGCCACATTTCAAAGAAAAAACCCCGGTTTCCAGGATGGTGTAGTGGTAAAATTCCGCACTCGGGACGTTATTCTGCGACGCGAGGACGAACCCTCCTCTGCCCTGCACGTTTTACTTCAGTCTTCGTATATACATTCTCTTATATATTCAGTCTTCGTATATATATATATATATATATATATATATGGGAAGTCGACTGAATGGAATTAGGTCGAATGGAATGGGGTCAAATTCTAAAATAGGGTGATTATAAAAGAAGTATATAATTTAAAAAATGTATTGTGATCAAACTATTTCTGCTACAAAAATAATAATAATGTGAATGGGAGCAGTAACTGGCAAAGTTTTTTTTTAGTTTATAGATGTTCAATATGATTTCGGTGGGTAACCCTGGCAATGTCCAAACGATATCAAATTCTTCCCACACTTTCCGTAAGATATTTCGATCAGTGAATGCCATGGCTTGACGAATCCAGTTTTTTTTCCCGGTTGTTTTTCTGGGTTACCTACGCAAATCCTATTGAACCTCTATAAACTAAAAAATACTTTGCGAGTTACTGCTTCCATTGACATTATTATTATTTTTGTATCAGAAATGGTTTCATCACAATAAATTTTTTAAATTGTATACTTCTTTTGTGATGAGTGATGACCCTGTAATATAACATAATATTTCACTCTTCACTATAACCCTTTAATAAGTAGACCTTCCGAAGGTTGTCTGAAATGTTATTCCATGGCAAATGTTATGACAAGAAGTATCAGTGATGAGGGCCAGAAACTGGCACAGTACTCTCGCCAGACGAACGTGGCCCATTACACTAACTCCCAAATGATTATTATCAACACTATCGGGATTCAAACTCCCAACCTCAGTGTCTTCAATCCGTTTACAGGGAAACGATATTACCCAGTGAGCTTCGGGCGATAACTAGATATACTGTATAGGTACAGAGATGGACTTCGAATTCCATGCTCTGCTCGTTATTTCTTATGAACTCTCTTCGTAGAAATAGAGTGAAACCTCTCAATAACGAATTAAGTGGAGCTCACGGTATTTCTTTATCAAAGATTTTCTGTTTTATCGTTAAAAACCAATTGAAATACATTTTTAGAAAGAATACTGAAATCGTAATAAAGCATTTCGGGATTAAATACTGTATTACTTATCTAATAGTTGTATTTACTATTACTTGTCTAATTTTTGCACCTATTGTTAACATTTAGTACCGTAAGTTTCATAACTGTTATAATGACCAATATTTACAATGTACAGGGTGTTTCAAAAGTCCTGAATCAAAGAGATTAAAAATATTTCCTATTATTCCGGACTTTTGAAACACTCTCTACCCTGCTAGCAGAATTCATTTCTCATGTGAACAAGTTCGTTTGTGTGTCCTAAAAATTACCCTATACATAACTATAAACCTTGTGTTATCTTATATGTAATCATAATCATAATTAATCATATTTATATATTACAGATTCATAACTAGAAAGTTTGCTTTATATTATAATCAATTATAATATTTATACTACCAAATCTTAACCACCTATATATGAAATGCTTTTATCTTATAACTGAAGCCCTCCTCGGAAGAAGTGACTAAGCGACAAAAGTAAAAAACTCCAGTAAACGCAGTTAAAAGGTGTATCAATTTGAAAGTGAAAAAACTTTTGAACTTTTGAAAATATTTCCACGAAATATCCTCAAAAGTTCAAAAGTTATGTCACTTTCAAAATGGTACAACTTTAACTGCGTTTTTCTAGCGTTTTTTACTTTTGTCGTTTAGCCACTTCTTTGGAAGGCCTCATTTAATCTAACAGACCAAGGAGCCTGAAACAACGGAAATGGCTATTTTAAATCTTATGGAAAATGTAAATATAGCAAAGGAGAACAAAGAAATAATGATAGCAATATTTATGGATTTGAGTAAGGCGTTTGATGTAATAGACCATAATATTCTACTTAATAAATTATATTGTTACGGCTTTAGAGGAGCAATCAGTGATTGGTTTAAAAGTTATTTGTCTAATAGATATCATTTTGTATCAGTAAATAAGGTTTGCTCAACTAAAGCGCTTGTCAAACATGGTGTGCCACAGGGCTCAGTTCTGGGTCCACTGTTATTTTTATTATATGTAAATGACCTTCCACGTTCATCTGATATACTGAACTTCATAATATTTGCAGATGATATACCTGTCTCTTTTTATTGCAAAGACGTTAATACAGCTAAGAATATATTTCATTCATGAAATCATGAAATTTGTTTTACTGGTATTTACTCATGCTGAGTAAATACCAGTAAAACAAATTTCACGATTTTTACTAATAAAAAAAAATGTATATCTTGATGAACTTAATGTTAATGAAATCGCCATAAAGGAGTGTACTGTAACAAAATTTCTTGGTGTAATGCTTGAAAAGAATTTGCAATGGAGTGATCATGTAAATTATATCGCGAAAAAGATTTCAAGGAGCGTTGCTATAATGTTTAAACTTAGAAATGTAGTCCCTAAACAAGTTTTATTGACTCTTTATCATACTCTTGTTCTTCCTTATATAACATACTGCACCCTTGTTTGGGGGAAACTCCGCTAACAACGCATTAAATGGTATCTTTGTCATCCAAAAACGATCAATAATGTTATTATCTGATGCTGATTTCCTTGATCATTAGTGCATTATTTAAAGAGCTAAACCTACTAAAGCTGAACGATATAACCAAACTGGCATATTTTATTTTTATTTACGAGTGTAAAAACAAAATCATTAATTTGCAATGGGTAAATAGATATTTTGTAACTCATCAAGAAATCCACTCGTATCAGACCAGAAATAGATCAAAGCTTGTTATACCTCAATTTAGATTGTCTTCATCTCAAAAACTACCCATTTTCATTGGATTGAAACTATGGAATGACTTGCATGCCGATATAAAAAATATTGTGAATGTAAATGTGTTTAAAACCAAGTTGAATTCCCGATTAATAATGGCATACTAACAAAAATCTAGGATTACTGTCCACTAATATTGTTTAATATTGTAATGCATGTTTTAACTATTAATAATACTTATTTACTTATTTATTTATTTATTATTATTAATTAATAACAACTAGCTGCTTATTTTTAATAAGAGCCCAGTAAAGCCTAAAGCTTCAGGGCCAAATTAAATAAAATAAATAGTCGAGCTTCACAATTATTTATGTCATTGTAAATTGAAAAAATGTATTTATTTTATTATTATTAATAAAGGTTATTCTATTCTAAGTTCAATGGCCAAACTACACAGAAACAATAAATAAATATGTTCAATTAAAAATGTATTGTAAACCCTAATATTACGAGCCTAATATTTATTTTTACCAATAAAAATTGAATTATTATTATTATTATTATTATTATTATTATATGACCCAAATTCTCTCCCTCATTTAACTGAAGTGATAAAATAAGTTAATAAAACTTGTTTTCCATTTCACATTATATTGACAATTACGTCAATTAGGTTAACTTTGTTCTCAATAATTATGTTACCTTTAATTTACTTAGAAACATACGCAGTGCATTCTCAATATTTAATTAAACAGTCATTAAATTGAAAACAAGTTATTCAATTTCCTTAGAAACACTTCTCCGCAGTTTCCTGTCATATATATATATAAATAATTATATATATATATATATAATTATTTAATTTATATATTCTCCCTTCTCTATACTATGTCGCTAACTCTCTCTCTCTCTCTCTCTCTCTCTCTCTCTCTCTCTCTCTCTCTCTCTCTCTCTCTCTCTCTCTCTCTCTCTCTCTCTCAACTTCCAAGAAAACCACAAAGTTGTTTAATCGCATTGGCTCCCTTGATGGCAGGAGTTTATCCGATTGTTGTGTCTCTTGAGTGAGACTTCAGCTATTTTAATCCCTTCAAACATACCTTAAACAATTCTATAATTCATTTCTAATCCCATTTCCCTTCAAATTTCGAATTGGCGACAAAGAACTCATGTCCGTGTTTGTTCAGTATCTTGTAAATTCTAAAATAACATTGCTTCAAATGTTACTCACCTAAATGGTTAGGAGGTGTGTGTGTGTGTGTATATATATATATATATATATATTAGTAATGTAGCGGATGTCATTTTTTTCACATCCGCGGATGCGGATGCGGATGAGGATGTTTGATTTCAACATCCGCGGATGCGGATGCGGATGCGGATGTCTACATTTTCGTTATTTTTTAGGATATATTCGAGATTTGTTGTGTTTAACGTATATAATAAGTTATTATATAGAGAGAGCTGTAGCTATAATGTAGTATAATTGATTAATTGTACAATAATTGCTGTACTTTTCTCTGAACATATAAAATAATATCAAGCATCTAACTAATATAGAAATCAATTAGTGAATTCGTCTGCAAATAAATTCGTTATATTTTGTTGAGTTTCAGCCACAATTAGAAACCAAATTGTGTTACCAGGATGCGGGACGTGAACCCAACTCAAATGCACCCCACCGACCGCTTTCCCCAACCTCCACCCTTATAGAAAGAGATCTTTAATTAGCTTGATAACTATTTATATTAAGTTTAAAGTTTTATTAGGCATATTTATAAATGAGTAATTAAAATAAAGAAACTAAGATGTCATCGTTTAATGTTCAAACTTAATTATAGGAAGGTTATGCTTAAGGAACATTAATTTTTCTGCCTTTTCTGCTGCCAGTCTGTTTCTCTTTTCATCATATATTAATCCAGCACTGCTACATAATCTCTCGCTTGGTACGTTTGTTAGAGGACAGGCTAAATGTTTCCTTGCAAGTTTACTCAAGTATGGATAGATATTCTGCGTATTTTTCCACCAACTAATAGGATTGTCACATGCAGCCAGGCGTTTTTCTTGGTGATAGCTCTCGATCATTTTCACTACATCTTTTGACATCGCGTAGGTCTCGTCATTGCTGCTTGACTCAAGAAACTGAGAGACAGATTCTGTGATAGATTTGCTTGTTGAAGGTGTTGGTTCTGTCACTGAAACTTTTATTCTTTTGGTGGGTGGCGAAGCGACAGATTCAAGAGATTGAAGCTCTTCACCTGCTTTGCCAAGTGGTGATTTAACTCGTTCTAATGTACTAGGTGAAAATAACTTAGCTTTGTAACGTGGATCTAAGTAGGTTGCAAGAGAGTAACTTCATACAAGAACAGCCTCTCGTCTTGTCGCTTGCATCACTTTTGCGCACAATGAACTAGTTCTATTAATATAGTAGAATTTGATAATTTCCACTTATTAATGACATTTTATCTCAACGGTCCACATCCGCACGACATCCTCAGTCCAAAGTGCGGATGCGGGTGCGGATGCGAGAAAATGTGCGGATGTGACCTACATCACTATATATATATATATATATATATATATATATGGATCTCCGGCACACCGACCTGAATAACTTCAAGAACCAGCTGGACAGATTCCTGTGCAAAGTCCCTGACCAGTCATGCGTGGCTGGCTACGAGGACAGGAGGAGATCAGACAGCATTTCCCTCCTCCACCAAATCCCGCAAATGAGGCCGGATGTTGCAGAAGGGTCGACCGCAGGTCGATCATGAACCGTCGTTCAAGCTCACCTAAAGTAACCTAAAGTAAGTATGCATATATATATATATATATATATATATATATATTGTGTGTGTGTATATATACAGGGTGTCCTATGAGTCCGGTCTCATAGGAAAATTTATTTTAAATTAAATTTACAAAATTAATACATTAGAACTAAAACAAATGTTTAAATTGATGTCTTGTTTTGGGACTTTTTTTTTTGTTGCAGGTACAATAACACGCACTGGCTAATATGGAAGCGAGTTACATTCCTGAGGAAAAGGCAAAGGCCTTTTCTTCAGGAATGTAACTCGCTTCCATATCAGCCAGTGCGTGTTACTCTACCTGCAAAAAAAAAGGTCCCAAAAACAAGACATCAATTTGAACATTTGTTTTAGTTCAACTGTATCATATTAATTTTGTAAATTTAATTTAAAATAAATTTTCCTATGAGACCGGACTTATGGTACACCCTGTATAGTATACTCTATTTTCATTACGTGACGTGTTTGATTGTCGTCATATATATATATATATATATATATATATATATATATATATATATATATATATATATTAGGGTGGTCCAAATCCATAGGGGGAAATTTCAAAATTGTCTTAGATAGTCTCCACAAGTGTGGTTTTTGTCCATTTAGTGTCCACATGGTCTGTGCAAAGGTGCAGCGTGATTGGTGAATATTTAGAGGTCGCCCCACTCTGAATATATATATTATATAATGTACTTTTTCTTCCGTAGGTCCGATGGCTCAAACTCGATCAATTCCAAAAGTTTGGCTTCTAGGGATGGCAACTGGAACTTTATCCACGTCAAGGCTCCCTACATGCCTTGACGCCCTCCTCTTGGGGCAATACCACCACATCAATCAAAAGCAAACCACTTCCGACAGTCTGAACCAGGCATGCCAGAGGGTGATTGAAGTCTGGACCCGAGCGCGGATCCCAACTCAACGGATCGACTCCTGTGTCCGTAAGCTTTCAAAGCTTTTAGACCGCTACAAAACACACAAGAAGCACAGGACCAGGCAACGTGCCAGCGATAGAATGAATGAAGACATCTTCAAAGCGGACATCCAGGAACTGTTTGACATCGCAACCAGTGATGCCATGAGCACAATCGTCAACGTTGAGGACCGAAATTTCCTGTCCATGCAGCGCAAGGACGTCAATTCTTGCAGCATGGCTGGCATTGATAAGGAAACGACTACACAAGAGGACAGAAAGCGATCCAGAATGGAGAAGGAAGCCAAGAGGAAGGCAAGGCATGAAGCAACACAGAAAGATTTGGAAGAAGCAGGAGTGTCATCAATTGATCTTTCCTCTTCTTCTTCTTCCCTTTTTTCGCAAGACGACGACGACTATAGACCATCGGTTCCGATTCCTTCTTCGTCTGAAGCACCGGCACCAAAGCGTCCCAAGAACAAGGTTACGAACATTTTCCAATCTCCAGAAGTCATTGGAGCAATGGATCGCACCAATCGTTCTGACCGGAATGCTGTTTTCGTAACTGGAGCTGTATTACAGGCCGCGGGGCATGATCTGTCTGGGATGACGTGCTCTCGGAGCTCTATTCATCGCTACAGAGAAAGTGGGCGAGAACAGGCAGCTCGAGAAGACCTAGAATCATTCTCTCTAGAAGACCCTGTCCTTCTCCATTGGGACGGAAAGCTTCTCCCCGGCATTGAAGGGAAGAACGAATGTGCATCGGATAGCAATCCTTATAACATTCAATGGACAGGAGAAGCTGCTTGGTGTCCCAAAGATGAAACAAGGAACTGGAGAAGCACAGGCCCAGGCATGCCTTCAAACTATGAAATTATGGAACGTGGAACAGCATGTGAGAGGTCTCGTCTTCGATACCACTGCGTCAAACACGGGTTTACATCGCGGAGCCTGTGTCAGGATTGAAGAAGCATTGGGTCACGAGCTAGTTTGGATCGGTTGTCGACATCATATACTTGAAGTCGTACTTGCTGATGTCTTTGCCTCAATATTTGGCTCAACAGGAAGTCCTGAAACAGGCCTTTTTAAGCGATTTCAAAAGGAATGGCCATCTCTCTCCCACGAAGCATTTGTCTCAGCATCGGACAGCTTGTTCGAGAACCCTCAACTCCAAGAGATGAGAAAAGAGATGCTCACTTACTTACCTAACGCTCTTCAGGCAAGCCAACCTCGTGACGACTACAAGGAGTTCCTTGAACTATCTTTGCTCTTCCTGGGGGGAAAGACTGGTGGTCAACTCTTTATCCGAGCTCCGGGTCCCATGCACCACGCGAGATGGATGGCGAAGGCGATTTATGCGCTCAAAATCTACCTATTTCACTATCAATTCAAGCTCACAGCACGCGAAGAACGAAACGTGACTCAGCTGGCTTTATTTGTCAGTCTGATTTACGTCAAGTACTGGCATGAAGCGCCAATGGGGACACAAGCTCCTCTCAATGATCTCAAAATGCTGCATCTTCTGGAAAAATATCCACACGGAGGAGCTGCACAAGCGGCGAAGCCAGCTCTAAGACGCCACCTGTGGTACTTGTCGGAGCATCTGATTGGACTGGCCTTCTTCGATAATAGGATCGATCCTGATACCAAAAGGAGAATGGTTCAACACCTCCAACATCCCAAAAGAATGGCTGCCCCCGACGAATCGACATGGCGGAAGCTGGTGTTGAAAATGATGTGGCATCCTTCGTCACGAAAAGGACATTGACCCTCTTTGATGCCTTGAAAGTTGGAGGTAAGGAGGAAGCGCGCCAGTTACTTCAAAAAGATCCACGGGAATGGCCAAATGACAAGAACTACAGGGAACTTAGAGATCGCGCCTTAAAGATGAAAGTCGTCAATGATGCTGCCGAGCGAGGTATTGCTCTCGCACAACGCTACAATGACACTTTGACACGAAACGAGGACCAGAAGCAGTACCTCCTACAACTCGTAGCCGCCCACCGAAAACAGATACCAATACCATCCAAGGCGACTCTGATGCAGAAGAAATAATGAAGATACACCCATTATCATGTCCTATTGTCTTACTGTTTTCTTTCATATTCTTTGAGAACCAAAAAAAAATTTAGTTATTCAGTTGTCTATATATTTTCCCAAATTTTCAAAAAGGGGGCAAGTGGGGCGACCCCTAAATATTAACCGAATAACGTGAAACTTTGCACAAATACTGTCCACACCAAGAGGCATAAAACCAACCTTGTGGAGAGAACTTAGTCGATGCTTTAACATTTTGGACCACCCTAATATATATATATATATACTGTGTATATATATATATATATATATATATTATATATATATATATAAACCTCTGAGCCTTTGAAAACATTTCGTGCGACTTTCCATTCTACAGTATAAAATTCAGTCTTGTACCACTGTTTTTTTTTTTAGTTGTTTTGGTGAGGGAAAGAATCGCTTTCTTGAGCTCCTCCCTCAATCTCACATGGCTTGGCACACTCGGCTCATATGGTATATTGCTTAGCCAAATGCCTATGTCCACATCGACACCAGTAATTTCCCTTTTTCTTTTGGAGATGAGGGAGGAAAGAGGAGAATTCGTTACGGGTTCTTGCGAATTATGGTTCTTCTTTCCATCAAATACAGATTCAATTTACTAAATCTTTTCCAGTAATCTTGTTCTTTGAATCTATTGGTTTAGGCTGTAAAGTTTCTCTGCGTATATTTTGACTAATTTCTTCATATATATATATATTATATATATATATATATAAAGGGTGATCCAGAGAAATGGGACCCAAAAGAAACCCCTGTAACTCTTAAAGTATAAGTCCTTTTATAAAATCATACGCATCATTCGAAAGAGGATAGTTACAAGTTTGTACAGGATTGTATAGGTTTTGACAATACAAGACAAGATACAAAACAAAATAAAAGTGTGTTAAAACTAACCCTTCAAGATGACTGCATGGACTGTGGAACAGCTGCCTTTCATAACTGAGCAATATTATGAGCATGGAAGAAGTGTAGTTTCAGCTCAAAGATCTTTCAAGACAAATTTTCAGATGTCAAAATCACCTTCTAAGAAAGTAATCCGTCGGTGTGTCAGAAATTTTTCCCTAACTGGCAGCATTGGAAAAAGAAAACCAACTGGAAGAGTGCGCACAGCAAGGATAGACGAGATCATTAACAAAACTCATGAAATTGTACAGGATAATCCTAACATAAGCATCAGACGTGCTTCTCAGCTGTTAGGAGTTGGATATGGAACAACAACACACCGTATATTCAAGCAAAATTTAATGCTTTTTCCATATAAAATTCAAACAGTGCAACAACTAAACGATGGAGATTTCGCACGAAGACGACAATTCTGTCAATGGATCCAACAGAAGGTAAATGACACCACCAATTTTCTAGCAACTTTGATTATGTCAGACGAAGCCCATTTTCACTTGAATGGAACTGTAAACAAACAAAATTGTCGTTTCTGGGCAACAGAAAATCCATTGAATATTATCGAAGTCCCGTTGCATAGTCAGCGTGTAACTGTTTTGTGGTCTTACTGCATCTCAGATCATAGGGCCGTACTTTTTCGAGGATTCCACCGGAAACACGGTCACTGTAAATGGTGATCGCTACGAAAAAATGTTGACCGATTTCCTTATTCCTAAATTAAGAGATCTTTGTCTAGAAAACCACTGGTTCCAACAAGACGGAGCTACCTGCTATACCACGAGGAACTGCATGGCAGTTTTGCGTCAAACGTTTCCGGGCGAGTTAATCTCAAGATTTGGAGACGTTGAATGGCCCGCAAGGTCTCCGGATTTTTCTCCCTTAGATTATTATCTCTGGGGATATTTAAAGAGTAGGGTCTACAGAAATAACCCAACGACCTTGCAAGAATTGAAGGCCGCCATCACAAATGAGATACAGGCCATTCCACCGCACACTCTTACAAAAGTGATGCAGAACTTACAAGCGAGAACACTGGAATGCTTGGCGACTAATGGAGCACATTTGAAAGGAGTCATTTTAAAAAAATAAATATTTCATAATAAACTTGTAACTCTACTCTTTCGAATGATATATAGTTTTTATGAAAGGAATTAAATATTAAGAATATTTGGCTTTTTTTTATGGGTCCCATTTATCTGGATCACCCAGTGTGTATTATATATATATATATATATATATATATATATATATATATATATATATATATATATATGGAGACTTGGAACTGCGCAGTCTATCAGGTGTCGTATCATCAGTATTTTCTGCAAAGGAATCATTATGCATTCTGTCCTTCTTTTTAAAAGGTTCATGGAATCTGTTCAATCATTCTTTAGCGCTGATTACCGATATTTTATCATGCCTCAAATTACGTATCACCGAATATTATTACTCTTAAATCCTTTACGTTTGAGTTTCCATGAGTTTCCGGTCCATTTGAGTCATCGTAGTACATGGCTATTTTAAATCTTATGAAACATGCAAATATAGTTAAAGAAAATAAAGAAATAATGACATCAATATTTATGGATTTCAGTTAGGCATTTGATGTAATAGTCCATAATATTCTACTTAACAAATTATATTGTTACGGTTTAGAGGAGCAATCAGTGATTGGTTTAAAAGTTATTTCGCCAATAGATATCATTTTATACCAGTAAATAAGGTCTGTTCAGCTAAAACGCTTGTCAAACATGGTGTACCACAGAGTTCAGTTTTGGGTGCACTGCTATTTTTATTATATATAAATGACCTTCCACGCTCATCCGATATACTTAACTTCACAATGTTTGCAGATGATATAACTCTCTCTTTCTTGAAAAGATGTTAATTCAGATAAGAATATAGTTACATCAGAATTCAGCAATGTAACGAAATGGTTGGCCACCAATAAACTCTTCCTAAATACCAGTAAAACAAATTTCATGAATTTTACCAATAAACGAAGTGTGTATCTTGATTAACTAAATGTTCATGAAATCTCTCTAAAGGAGTGTACTGTAACAAAATTTCTTTGGTTTAATGGTGAACAGGAATTTCCAATGGAGTGATCATGTAAATTATATCTCAAAAAAGATTTCAAGGAGCGTTGCTATAATGTTTAAACTTAGAAATCTAGTCGCTAAACAGGTTTTATTAATTCTCTATCATACTCTTGCTCTTTCTTATACGAATATAACGTACTGTGTACCCTTGTTTGGGGGAACTTCGCTAGCAACGTTTTAAACAGTATCGTTGTCATCCAAAACCGAGGAATAATGTTATTATCTAATGCTAATTCCCATGATCATTCTAGTGCATTATTTAAAGAGCTCACACTACTAAAGTTCAATGATGTAATGAAACTGGCACATTTTATTTTTATTTACACGTGTAAGAACAAAATCATTACCTTACAATGGGTAAATAGATATTTTGTAACTCATCAAGAAATCCATTCGTATCAGACCAGAAATAGATCGAAGCATGTTATACCTCAATTTAGATTGTCTTCATCCCAAAAATTACCCATTTTCATTGGATTAAAACTGTGGAATGATTTAAATACCGATATAAAAAATATTGCGAATATTTATTCGTTTAAATCTCGATTAATAATAGAAAACTAATAAAAATCTAGTATTAAATGTACATTACTTGTTATTGTTCATCTCTCATGTCTGATACTGATTTCTTTGTGTTGTATTGTTATCATACCTTCAATAATGGCTCTGTATTTTTGTTTTATATCTATAATAATAATAATAATAATAATAATAATAATAATGATAATAATAATTTAAGATTAATACATACTTCAATTAATAATTCCCTGATTGGATTGGATTTTTAATTAAGAGCCCAGTAAGGCCTAAAGCTTAAGGGACAAATAAAATAAATAGTCCAATTTCACAATTATTTATGTTAAAACAAAAGCAAAAGTTATAAAACTATTTATTTTATCAATAAAGGTTATTCAATTCAATTCAAATTCAAATAATCGAAGAATTAGCGCGATGGGCAGCATTAGTCTGGCTTAAGCGCTCTGGTCAGTATCTGCCTCTCCTCGCTATTAGTGTTATTTGGGGTTATAATAACCCAACAGACTTTACAGTATGACTAACTTTGAAATTTTGATAACGCGAGTAAAGCTTTTTGTTTCTTTCATTCGTAGAGATTGAAGTATAATATTTTTCAACTCCGTCTGTTCTCAGCGTTTCGAATTCATTTTAAGAGTCCAGAAAACAAAGATTTTAAAGACTGGTTCAGTGAATAATGTAAGAAGGGTACAATGTATTAATCAAGCGTTTGGATGATTGAGCATTGCTTTGGAAATAAAATAAACAGTAGTAAAGGTTTTCAATATAGTATTTGATGACTTGAAAAAAAAGTGTACAAAATTTTTTTAAAATGTGGAAAAAATAATATACAGGTTGTTATAAAGTCCGGGACAGGTTTTAAAAATAAATAACTATTTATTCCAAATAGAACAAAATAACATCATGAAAATTTGACTGTCAAAGCTTCTTCATAGTTCATACCCGCACTTTACGCTTCAACATATCCGCCCATATCACAGCCGCACAATGCTGCGTTCGATTCTATTCAGATTTTTTTTTCGTTGCATCCGACTTAACCCGTCTATGGCTTTAACTGAAGAAAAAGTAAACTACGTGTTGTTTTTAGCCGAGCTGAAATCTGTTACAGCAGTGAGACGCAAGTTCCGGGTACAGTACAACAAAAATCGGTAATCTTGTAATTTAACGTCGCAAAATTCTGAATTAAAAAAAACAATAAAAGTGATTTTATTTAGACCACATATTGTCACGTTAACGAATTATCAAATGATTACATTGTTTCTGTTTACATTTATTACAAAGTTAATTTGTAACGTTTAAACACAACCTAACCTACCCTACCATGTTTAAAACGATTTCTACAGTAAAAATAAAAATAAAAACAACTAATTTGCGACGTTTAGACGCAATAAACAACTTAAAAGTACACCTACCTAATTTGCGACGTTAAACTACAAAATTACCAAAAAATCCATCATCTGAACATGCAATAGGAAATTGAATGAAAAATTCTAGAGAAGGGTTCAGTGCATGACAGACCGCGTTCTGGTAGACCAGCTATCAGTGAAGAGAGCATAGCATCTGTTCGAGAAGCGTTCGAAAGAAGCCCAAAAAAGTCACTTACCCGTGCTTCTAGAGAAATGAACATCTCCGTCTCAACAGACCATAAGATTTTGAACTTGAAGTTACATCAACATCCCTACAAAATTCAAGTTGTTCAAGCTCTAATGGAGGAAGATTACAGTGCTAGGTTTGAATTCTGTGAAGAATTTCTCACAAGACTCAAAGAAAATCCGAACTTTTTGAACCAGTTAACATCTTCTGATGAAGCAACATCTCATCTCAGTGGCAAAGTTAACAGCTACAATTGTGGCATTTGGAGAAATGAAAAACCACAGGAATTATGGCATCATCAGAGAGAATCGGATGGTCAATGTGTGGTGTGCTTTAAGAAAACCCCGTGTCATCGGTCCGTTCTCTTTTGATTAAGCACCTGTGAACGGAGAGTGATATCTTGAAATGCTAGAAAACTTTCTTCCACAACTATTGGCCTCAGACCTTGTGAACCAAACAATTTTCCAGTATGACAGAGCCCCCAGCCACTATTCTCGGAATGTCAGAGAGTTTTTGAATGAAACATTCCATAGAAAATGGATTGGGTGAGGAGGAGCACTTTGCATGGCCACTCGGATCACTACTTGTCACTCCTAGACTTTTTTTTGTATGGTGTCATGTCAAGAGCGTCGTTTACTCCACTCGGCCACAAGATTTGGCAGAACTGAAAGCACGTATTGAAACTGTAGTGCATCAAATCACGCGGCAAGAAATTGAGAATGTTTTCCTACAGAATAGAATCGAACGCTGCATTGCCCAAGATGGAGGATATGTTGAAGCGTAAAGTGTGGGTGTGAATTATGAAAAAAGCTTTGTCATAAATTTTCATGATGTGCAATTGTGTTCTATTTGAAATAATTAAACCCTTATATATTTTAAAAACCCGTCCCGAACTTAATAACAACCCTGTAATGTAAACCGATAATAGTAACGATAGTATTTAAAGTGATAGTATTTAAAGTTAGCAATGGGACCCGCCAACTGTGGGCCTGAACTCCGCCGGGCCCTGTTTTGAAGGTCGGCAGAGTCATACTCACAAGAGATGGAGTGGCTACCGGCTAACTTACACCTTTACTTTGGCTAAAGTAGTCAATATAAATAATAAATTAAAACTAGAGATATATTAAAAATTTCACACACACACACACACACACACACATATATATATATATATATCACTACTTCACGAGGCCAACTCGAGAGGAGGGGCGACAAGCTTGACCTTCGTGAAATGAGGAATCATCGCACGGAACCTTTGAAAGGTTGAAAGGTAATATTATATATATATATATATATAACCTCTTATGCTTGTATTTTGCCATCTGTATACTGTATAATATAGTAAGTCAGACTAAAATAAATTTAACAGCAGACTCGTATGAGAAAATGATTCAAGCGCGTTTAAATTGGAGAAGCGCCTTTATGAATTATATCCTTATCTATATATAACGTCTAGTATCATACTATTAAACTAATAACAAAGGCCCCTAGATCCACTCCAGGTTAGGAATATATATATATATATATATATATATATATATATATATATATATGTATGTGTGTGTGTGTGTGTGTGTTATAGGGAATTGGTGTAACTAGGGATTTCATGAAATCCTTAAAATGTTCAGGGATTACATGTAAGGTTAAGTCATGATATTTCTGTTGAACCTACGGGAAAATTATTGAATGCCCAATTAGGTCAACTGTACGCCCTTGACGAGTGGTTAGGTTAAGTCGTGATATTTTCGTTAAAACTAACGAAAATATCACGACTTAACTTTACATGAAATCCCTAAATATTTTAGGGATTTCATGAAATTCCTAGTTACACAGATTCCCTGTGACATATATATATATATATATATATATATATATATATATATATACAGTATATATATGAAAATTATTTCACGAAAGTAACACGTGAAAAATATTTATGATGAATAAAACCACGAAGGAAAGGAAACACAAAAAGGTGCTCAAGCGCTTTCGTCTAATGACATCCTCAGGAACACTGAAGTACATAAAAGGTTACGGCCTATATATAGGTTACAGAAAAAAAAAAATAAATAAGTAAAAAATAAATAAATAAATAACATACATACACACAAACATATATATATACATATACATACATATCTACACACACACACACACACACTATATATATAATATATATATATATATATATATATGCAATAAACAGAGAAGTAAAAATAAAAATTAAAAATTAAAGGATTAACAAAGAGACATACAGATTTGTAAGGAAAAATATCGATTTTTAGCACAAGATCAAATGAATTATAAAAATACAAATTTATACTGGAAATCTGCCCGGGTTTTAACACTTTGCCTTTTATAGTCAAGTTTCGATATATATAAAAATAAAATGAAGATTAAAAGTTAATAAAGTAGCATACAAGTTTACCAAAGATTTAGCGTCCTACCCTTTTTATCTAAATCTGTTTTGAAGGAATTCAAAACAACAGGATCGAGTTGAAAAAGACCTTTGCTTATGTTGACGTTATTTGAAAGTTGGATAATGGCAGACTCAAGAATATTTCTATTAACAATGTTGCTAGAGTGAAATAAAACTGAAGCATTATTCCAATCAATACAGTGGGATAACTCTGACAAATGGACAAAAAGAGCACTGGACAACTGTCCTGTTCTAACGGAATATTGATGCTGTTTTATACGTGTGTGCAAATCCTTTCCCGTCTGACCTATGTAAAAGGAATCACATTGTTTACACCCAATTTTATAGATAATGCCTGAATTATTGGTAGGGCTATTTTTTACTATGATATTTTTCACAATATTGTTATATGAAAATACTACATTAATATCCAAAAGTTTAAGTACATTAGCAATGCCTAAAAAGCCCGGGAAAAATGGAAGTACTAAAATATTTTTGACAAAGTACGAGTGTTATTATTGACACGATAGAAAGTTCGTTTTGCCTTGTTGAGACAAGATTCCATAAACGCAGATGGATAACACAGATCACTTCCAATACCGTTGATTTTTTCCAATTCGGCATCGATGTATTCCGGACTGGCGATCCTAAGGGCGCGGAGAAACATTGATGAAAAAATGGCCTTCTTAGTGGGGGTGTCATGTCCCGAGTAAAAGTGTACGTAGGACAAATTGTTTGTTGTTTTCCGATAGATACTAAACTTAAAACCTGGGCTTTCCCTATGTACACGCACATCCAAAAATGGGATTGAATTGTCTTGTTCCACTTCTAAAGTAAACTTAATGGAGGGGACTTGATAATTTAACTGAAGGAGGAAGTTATCCAGGTCACGATTCATGGGCCAGATACACAAAATATCGTCGACGTACCGCAACCAAGGGATGCCAACCCCCAGGATTCTCGGAATGTAAGTAATTTCGAAAAACTCCATATAAATATTGGAGAGGAGGGGCGATAAGGGGTTGCCCATGGCCATCCCAAACACTTGTTGGTAATGCATGCAATTCGTATCCGACGAAAGTTTCTTACTAATTGTCTAGAGGAGCAAGTTCTTCCCAAATCCCTCCTTCCGATTCGCCTCAGACAAATTGACGACCATCCGTTCAACAACTTCAGCAGATTAATTTTAAAGAAACATATTGAAGTCACCAGACAAAATGAGTGGTCCGCCTTCAAAAATTTAAACATCGCCAAACATAATTTTGTAACCGTTATTCCCCAACCGTGGATCCAACCTTTGTTTGATGAAATTTACAACGAGTTGCGTCGGAGAACTACTTCACTTCGTAACATTTTGGATCGGAAAATTAAGTCTCATTCGAAATAGTCAGTGGAGTAAAAAAGCAAGCTCAAAGTGTGTTTTGAACCTTTCTTCGAAAAACATTAGTGACGATGCAAAAAGTGCCCTTGGATATGGTATGTCCTTTTTTATTGTTAAAAAACCTTCGGCTTTACAAATTTGTTACAGTCTCGCGTGTTTTGAAAAACAGTGTAATCTCCCTCAGTATTTGTTTAACATAGTTAAAGGCCTCGTTTATAGTGCGGCGAATGGTAATTACGAAGATAACTTTCCTAAACGTTTTCGCGATGGCCTCACAATTAAAAAAAGATGGGGAGCTCCATATTACTAAAGCAGACAAGGCTAACACCATAGTTATTATGGACAAAGTGGACTACATCGGAAAGATGAACGAGCTTCTCCAGGACCCCGCCACATACAGCAAACTTAGGAAGAACCCGCAGGATGACGTCATCAAATCATTTAATAGTGGCTTGAAACGCATTCTCAAAGATCATAAGGACTTAATTCCGCTTTTCATGTCCACTTCACCTTCTTTGCCCTACCTTTACGGTCTTATTAAAACCCACAAACCTGGCAACCCTATGCGCCCTATTATTAGCTCGGTGGGCTCTATTACTTATAAACTCTCCAAATGGCTTGTCAAAGTCTTGTCCCCCATTCTCGGAACTATCTCTGATTCAGATGTAAAAAATTCCATGGATCTTACTGAAAAATTGAATAATGCACGTACTGAAACTAACGATAGATTGATCAGTTTTGACGTTTGTTCATTGTTTACAAAAGTGCCGATTGATGATATGCTTGACTTTCTCTCCCAAGAATTACATAAGTATGACCTGCCACTACCTTCACACATTGTTTTGGAACTTATTAAGCTTTACATCAAAGACTGTAAATTCACTTTCAATAACGAGTATTATCAACAAGTGTTTGGGATGGCCATGGGCAACCCCTTATCGCCCCTCCTCTCCAATATTTATATGGAGTTTTTCGAAATTACTTACATTCCGAGAATCCTGGGGGTTGGCATCCCTTGGTTGCGGTACGTCGACGATATTTTGTGTATCTGGCCCATGAATCGTGACCTGGATAACTTCCTCCTTCAGTTAAATTATCAAGTCCCCTCCATTAAGTTTACTTTAGAAGTGGAACAAGACAATTCAATCCCATTTTTGGATGTGCGTGTACATAGGGAAAGCCCAGGTTTTAAGTTTAGTATCTATCGGAAAACAACAAACAATTTGTCCTACGTACACTTTTACTCGGGACATGACACCCCCACTAAGAAGGCCATTTTTTCATCAATGTTTCTCCGCGCCCTTAGGATCGCCAGTCCGGAATACATCGATGCCGAATTGGAAAAAATCAACGGTATTGGAAGTGATCTGTGTTATCCATCTGCGTTTATGGAATCTTGTCTCAACAAGGCAAAACGAACTTTCTATCGTGTCAATAATAACACTCGTACTTTGTCAAAAAATATTTTAGTACTTCCATTTTTCCCGGGCTTTTTAGGCATTGCTAATGTACTTAAACTTTTGGATATTAATGTAGTATTTTCATATAACAATATTGTGAAAATATCATAGTAAAAAATAGCCCTACCAATAATTCAGGCATTATCTATAAAATTGGGTGTAAACAATGTGATTCCTTTTACATAGGTCAGACGGGAAAGGATTTGCACACACGTATAAAAGCATCAATATTCCGTTAGAACAGGACAGTTGTCCAGTGCTCTTTTTGTCCATTTGTCAGAGTTATCCCACTGTATTGATTGGAATAATGCTTCAGTTTTATTTCACTCTAGCAACATTGTTAATAGAAATATTCTTGAGTCTGCCATTATCCAACTTTCAAATAACGTCAACATAAGCAAAGGTCTTTTTCAACTCGATCCTGTTGTTTTGAATTCCTTCAAAACAGATTTAGATAAAAAGGGTAGGACGCTAAATCTTTGGTAAACTTGTATGCTACTTTATTAACTTTTAATCTTCATTCTATTTTTATATACAGGGCGTCCCAAAAAAATGTATACACACTTTAACAGCTGACAGCTCAATTGATGTTTCTTTCTTTCCAAGTTAAACCCATTAGAATTAATAATGGCAGTCAGACTAAGCTTTGAACAAAGGAAATTCATTCTAAAATGCTACTGGAAGTGTGAAAACGCAGTTGAAGTGCAAAGGCAGTTTAGGAGAGAGTTTCAAACAGATCCACCAACGCGACTTACCATCACTCGAATTAGAGATAAGTTTGAAGCCGATGGAACTGTTCAGAATGTCCACAAGAAGCGTTCCGGAAGACCACGGACATCGACAAGCCCCACAAAGCAAGAAAGAGTACTGGAAACGTATCACCAAAGTCCAAGAAAATCTGTGCGGCAAGCGAGTCGTGAGGTAGGAATTTCAGAATCGTCTGTCCAACGCATTTTGAAGCGCTGTCAATGGAAAAGTTACATTCCAAGATTAGTCCATGCTATTAATGAAGATGATCCGGACCGAAGAGTGGAGTATTGCGAGTGGTACTTGGCACGATGTGGATGTGGACTGGACGAAGGGGTTTCGTAGAATACCCTCCGCGTTCACCAGACCTCACACCACTAGACTTTTTTATGGGGATACTTAAAAGACAAAGTCTACGCTATAAAACCTGCAACAGTCGCTGAATTGAGAGCAGCCATTGAACGAGAATGCACACAAATACCAAACGAAATGTTTCGTGATGTTTGCGATTCCATTGCTTCGCGTTATCAGCAATGCCTGGACCAGAACGGACGTCAGTTTGAAAACAGGCGTTGACAAAACAATTAAATAATGTCTGTAGATTCTATTACATTTTGAAAATGAAGTATTTTAATAAACACTGCCTTTATAATTATTTAAAGTGTGTATACATTTTTTTGGGACGCCCTGTATATCGAAACTTGACTATAAAAGGCAAAGTGTTAAAACCCGGGCAGATTTCCAGTATAAATTTGTATTTTTATAATTCATTTGATCTTGTGTTAAAAATCGATATTTTTCCTTACAAATCTGTATGCCTCTTTGTTAATCCTTTAATTTTTAATTTTTATTTTTACTTCTCTGTTTATTGCATATATATATATATATATATATATATATAATATATGTGTGTGTGTGTGTGTAGATATGTATATATATTTATATATATATATGTATATATGTGTGTGTGTGTATGTATGTTATTTATTTATTTTTTCTTTTTTTTTTTCTTTCTGTAACCTATATATAGGCCGTAACCTTTTATGTACTTCAGTGTTCCTGAGGATGTCATTAGACGAAAGCGCTTGAGCACCTTTTTGTGTTTCCTTCGTGGTTTTATTCATCATATATATATATATATATATATATATATATACCCACTTCACTTCAGGTCACCACGAAGATGGATGCCTCGTACTGTTGGTTCTTGTGACGTATCACCTTTTGCTCTTGGTATAACGATTTGATAGTTGATTGTGACTACTGAAAGACAGATTGCTCAAAATCTCAGAATTCGCCAGGATACCGTTCATAATAACATAATTGCAGGGTTTTGCAATGGGAATAGGAAATTTCTCGGCATCTGAGACCATCAATGTTGCAAAACGAACAAAAATTACCCTTTTTTTTCATGTGAAGTCCAATCCACACGCAAGCCCACATCACCAACGCTGTAAATTTGTCACTACGCACAGCTGAACAACATCTCGGTAAACGTGGATACAATGAATGTGTTCAAAACCTTTGTTTACCATAGCATAATGTAAAGTGCAGATTAGACTGGACCAAGGAAATGGTTCACAAGCTTCCTGAATTGTAAATATTGGTTCTTTTTTGTTCCATCAGTAGCCTATACGTCAGACAGGCGAACATAAATGTAATAAAATTAATCAAGTCTACGCAAAGTATTCCTTACAGCGTGAAAGTTTAATGTTATGATATGGGCAGCAATTGGAACGCTGGGAAGATGAACCTGGTATTCGATGAAGAATATCTGGTTTCTAGGAAATATGTATCCATCCCCATGAGTCATCTTTCTCCGTTGTATACTCAAGGAAAACTATAGGTTAAGACGCACATGTTGTAAAAAGACTGTGCAACTTGCCACACCATAAAATACGTTACTGAGTGGAAGATACAAAAAGCGTCACAAGTTCTTCCTTTGGTTCCGAGAAGGTCAGATATGAATCTTAGTGAGCAGGTTTAAAGGAATCATAATCGAGTGCCACTTGTAGAAAACAAGAACTCCCTCCACATCCGTAGCAAATCTCAAAGAAATATTGACTGGACTTCGGCAAAACTTTAGACCATGGCGTGATCCAAAATCTTATGGCATCGACACCACAGCGTGTCCAAGACTTCTTTGAAGCACATGGAAAAAGGTTGCATGTTTACAAATTCATCACACCGCCAAAATCAGTGGTTCCCAATCTTTTTGAGGCGACGACCCACTACAACCGATTCGAATAACTCATGGTCCACCTCCCATATTGCTAAGCTGGTATCATCTTTACATAAAGTTTAATAAGCAAATTTTTGCCATTGACATTTATTAACATAATGCTAAAAGACAAGCAAGTGGGTCATAGCCCACCGGTTAGAAACGAGTGGCCTAAATGTATAGCAAACTAAAAGTACACTTACAATACATTTATTTCTTCGGGGTGCTCAATGAATTGCACTTTATTCAAACTAAAATAAAAAAGGACAAAGAATGCTTTCGGATTCTTCCCTAATATTATATATATATATATATATATATATATATATATATATATATATATATATATATATATGTGTGTGTGTGTGTGTGTGTGTGTGTGTGTGTGAAGATTAAACTGTGTTGTGTAGCGTTTTGCTTTATTTCATTAATTTAGGTGATCGCGACGTGCAGGTCTAAGATGTTACTTGTTAAATCTAATTTATAAGCAAGAAACAGCATTTGCGATGTTACCAAGAATCATGTTTTTGCTCTCACAAGAGATACTCGTACATTATATATATATATATATATATATATATATATATATATATATATATATATATATATATATATACAGTGTTGCCAAAGTTACGCCAATTTAAAATAATAAATTTATAACGCCTTGAATATTACAAAGTTATAGAGAACAGCTCGACCTAATTTTCAGAGCTTGAAGTTCACCTTCCGAGTGATATACAGGACATTTCACTACAGTTTACCTTTATAAAAAAATCACAGGGTCACGATAAAAAAAATTCTGTGAAACGGCGCGCCGGTGGAGACGGGAGAGCGGTCAATTTACTTGCCAGAAGGGCAAAGAAGATATTTTAAGAGAGTTTAAAAAGTTACAGATTACCATAAAATTGGCAGATAAATGTTCTCAATGAAGAGAAGTTGAACTGAGGGAATAAATCCACAATAAAAACTGAATTTAATAGAAGAACAAGCTTTCGACCTATACTATAGGTCTTCATCACGTGCGATGAAGACATGATAAAGACTCTAGTGTAGGCCGAAAGCTTTTGTTTCTAATAAATTAATTTCTTATTGTGGTTTTATTTCTTAACCCGAAATTTCTTGAATACTTTTTTTTTGTAAAGGCACCCCTTTCCCTTCATGATTCTCCACTGTGAAGTCATATACACGTCCAGCTCTTATGAAAATTAAACCTGAAACAAGTAGTACAATAGTTGTCAGGAACCTCGTTGGAGAATCCCTTTTCTTTTTGAAATATTTTAAACGCAGAGCTACAAACAATATACGAGTACGTGACTTTACATGTTAGACTGATGCAGTAGTATCATGTAGTGGTAATGTCGAAATGTCTACCACCCTCTTGGATACGTGAATGGACTCACGACGAATGTCCACACTTTCGCGCTTTAGAATCTATTGTCCTACACCAGGGCAAGGAGTGTAAGTACAGGTATTAATTCCTCAGTGGCCTCCGAAAATTTGTCAGAGTTGCCAGAAAGGACAGTTTCAGACACGTGTCACACAAAGGTTTGCGTTCTACAACGGCAAACACTGTTATAGGTCTTACAATGTATTCTACATACTTCAAGTTAATCTTAAGATGATTATTTGCAAAACTGAGGGAGATAAAGTGTGGCGAAATGTCTTGTATACCACTCACTCGAAAAAGGAAATTTAATGCTTTAAAATTAAGCGAATCCGGTTGCTATGTAACTAATAATCAAAGACACCTGAGAGAGAGAGAGAGAGAGAGAGAGAGAGAGAGAGAGAGAGAGAGAGAGAGAGAGAGATTCATTATATAAAATTGTGATAACATATGAATATATTTACACTGCAGGCATTAAATATGCAGGCGTTAAAGAATAAGAGTTATGATTTAATGTAGAGCAAAGTGTTTGATACTTCCCGAGACCAAATCGATCGACCCCTCCGGCCTTTCATTTGAAATAGGCACCCAGATCATTCATCGGAAGTCGAGTCCAAGAGATTGGAAGAGCGAAGTCATAAAGACTTCATCCTTCCAGCAAAGCCTCCATAACCAATAAGGTCAGCTCCATTTGGGGACAGTTAGTGCCGCTTCGTTATTTCCCTGCTGACCATTAAGCCCGTCCTCCACTGGCTTGGGCTTCCCATACTGCGCGCGCAACTCGTCCCTTCATAGGGAATATTTTGCGACCTCATCCCTAGCACGAGGCGCTGGGGACTATGGAATAGTTGCCTGGACGTAAAGGCTTTCTTTCTCATTCGTTTTAATATTTCTCCAG